>JAOUQT010070309.1:0-10296 GCA_025769995.1 Xyliphius kryptos
TATTTTTTTTTTTGGGGGGGGGGGTTATAAGATAGAAGTCCAAATTCTATAAAAAAGTAAACAAATGAATACTTTAAATAATTTAAATTGTTGGCCCTGGACCTATAATCTATGAAAGTAAAAAATGGAATTATGTAAATTAATAAACTTTTCTTTTACATTAATTATTTTTGGAAAGGGTCTGCCTATACATATATACATGCAGCTCTGGAAAAAAATTAAGAGACCACTGCAAAATTATCAGTTTCTCTGACTTTACCCTTCATAGGTATATGTTTGAGTAAAATTAACATTTTACAAAGGCAAGGATGACCGTCATCTTATTCAAATCTCAGTCAGCAACCGCAAAATGACATCAAGTGACAACCAAAAGGAATGGCAAATGGCAGCTGGGGTGACTACATGGCAAAAATAGTTCATAAAAGTCTCCTGGAGGCAGGGCTCAAGTCAAAGAGCTAGAAAAAAAGCCTTTCATCAATGAGAAGCAAAGGAGACACAGGCTGAAGTCTGCAAAAGACCATAAGGATTGGACAGAATTGAGGACAGAATACAATTTTCAGCTTTGCCTAACACCTGGTCGTCTAATGGTTGGACTGAGATCTCGAGAGGCATACAAGCCACAGTGTCTTGCACCCACTGTGAAATTTGATGGACGATTGGTGATCTTTGGATGCTTTAGCAAAGGCTGGAATTGAGCAGGTTCATCTTTCTGATGGACGTATGAATCAAGCCACATACAAGGTTCTCCTGGAAAAACACTTGCTTCCTTCTGCTCTGGCAATGTTCCCCAAATCTGAGGACTGTTATTTTCAGCAGGACAATTCTCCATGCCACACAGCTAGATCAATTCATGTGTGTATGAAGGACCACCAGATCAAGACCCTGTCATGGCCAGCCCAACCTCCAGACCTGAACTCCATTGAAAATTCTGGAATGTAATCAGGAGGAAGATGGTCACAAACCATCAAACACAGACGAACTGCTTGAATTTTTGCACCAGGAGTGGCATAAGGTCACTCAAAAGCAGTGTGAATGACTGGAGGAAAGCATGCAAAGACAAAAAAAGCTGTGATTAAAAATCATGGTTATTCCACCAAATGTTGATATCTGAATTCTTCCTGTGTAAAAACACTAGTATTGTTTCTAAATGAATAGGAACTTGTTTTCTTGCATTATTTGACGTCTGAAAGCAATGCATATTTTTTGTTATTTTGATCATTTCCAAATATTTTCTCATTTCCTGCAAATAAATAGATTTTTTTTTGCTTGGACTTTGGGAGACATTTCAGTAGTTAATAGAATAAAATAATGTTCATTTTACTCAAACATATACTTGTAAAGAGTAAAATAAGAGAAAATGATCATTTTCTTAACTTAACTTTTTCCAGAGCTGTACATAACAGAAGTTTTTTTGAGGCACAGCTGGGTTTAACTAGCACCCTCGTCTCTCTTGAGTGCTATCAGTCATACCATCTCCCACTGACAATACGAGCCGGCAGCATGCAATAAGACGCTAAGCCCCTGCTGGCTGTGGCCAGAAGCTGAGGGCTGTCAGTTGCGCTTGCTTCCAGCCTCCTTAAGCAGAACAGCTCCCACCTCTTAGGCAGTGCTAAGATTAAGCCCCTGGGGAGGACAACAGCTCATCCCAGTGTGTAGGCACCACTGGTAAAGCAGTATCAGGATCAGTGTTCCCATTTTTGCCTTTTTGTTTCCTTGGCACTTTGAAGCATAGTTTTTTTTTTTTTTTTTTTTTACTGAAACCAATATGCCATTAAGCTACAAGGTCAGTGTAACAACCATGAATAAAAAATATGGGGGGAAAAAAAATAATAATAAAAAAAAAAATACAAATTCAGCCAACATGAATGTACCATTTATGGTTCTGGAATTAATCCTCAGGCGTGTGAATTTTTGTATTTGAATTATTATTATTTCTTAAATTATTGAAAAAAACTCAAAAAGTGAGGCTAATAAGGAATAAGGAGAAGTGTTAATAAGGAATTCTGGTACCGTATTCATTAACACAGAACTGCAACCTAGTTAGGGATTTAATTTTTTTTCTGCAGAAAAGTGAAGCAAATCTAATCTGGATAAACATATTACCTAAAACATTTTTGCCATCACAACTGCATATAACTGGCAGAGATTTACAGGTAAAAATGACCTGGCTCAGTTTTTCCCAAAAAAAAAGATTTTAAAAAGCACAGAAATATGTGTTCATATTTTACCAATCCAATCATCTTGTTTAACCGGGATTCCCATTAGAATAACAACACATTACAATGTTTCACGTCACGATTATCCTCTTGCCAACAATGACTTTGTTTTTAGTTAAAAAACTTTATTTATTTATTTTTTTTTTTTTTTTTTTTTGCATCTTTACATGCCAAAATGTGAATCTATACCTGCACTGAAAGTTAGCATTTTTAAGCGCAGAAAAGTTAAAAGAAAGGTAATTAGACTAGACTTAACTTTTTTTTAAAATGCTGAGACCTACAGTTACAGCTAGACACCAACCAGCAAGTAAAAATCTGCGCTTGTGTGTATATTTGATGGCTTGTAGCCCTTATTTGTCGTTTAGCAGTACTACTTATATGTGCTGGGCTTAACTTAGAGGGTTGTGTAACACAGCAGAATATATGTGTAAATTTGATATCTCGGCATAATGTACATGAGTAACCTTGAGATTTCTGTTAACTGAGTTGGGCAGATCATACTCTTTCTCTGATCCCTATGCCAGGTGTGTGCAACTTGAGGACAAATCAATTTCACGTCTACAAATCACTCATTTATGTCAGATACAATGAAAGTTGAATGAAAGTTCCAAAGTCAATGTTAACAAATGTGTTTAACATTAAACACTTTAATCTAAAAAAAAAAAAAAGAAAAAGAAAGAAAATGAGTAAGCAACTGAACACGTGTGTAGTGTGACATTACTGAAAGATGCATGCTTGTGAAGTGGTCTTGGCACAAGTTGCTGAACTTGATTTTCAGTGCCAAGTAAACCACCTGTTATTCTCCAGACGTTCTAGGACAAGATTCCTGAGTCACACAGACTGTAACCAAAGAAGCAAAGCTTTGGAAGCCCAAAACAGAGACTAGATACTTCTGTTTTTTATCTTGCAGATCTTTTATTTTTTTAACTTAATGTTCAATGCAGATAACATGCCGGTTATATCTTTCTTTTCAAATATGTAAAAATACATTAATTTGTAATCAAAATAGCAAAGCTTTAAGGACCGTAACTGCCCATTTAATAACTAAAACTAAAGCATTCGCCTCAAATTGTATGAAAAAATTGAAGTGTTTTAAGAAAATTAATGCATTTTTACATATTGGAATAGAAAGATATAACTGGCATGTTATCTGCATTCAACATTAATTTAAAAAATAAAAGATCTGCAAGATCAAAAACAAAAGTATCTAGTCTCCGTTTTGGAAGCCCAATAATAACAACACACCTCTGACCGTTTCACATGCTTATCAATGCGTGCTATACAATACATAACTTTCCCGACACTTTAGAATCTGCATTCTGTAATTTGGCCAGTAGATGGCAGTATTTGATTTTTAGACAAACCTAAAGCCTGTTACTCAGCAAAAAGTGTTCACTTTGAAAACTAGACTAGATCATAACCAGTTTATTACCGATTTTTTTTGCTTTCAATAAATGCATTTATGACTCAAACCTTTTTTTTATCATAGTGACCTTGTAACCATTTCATAGAAGCAATACGGCACGGAGATTATTAGTGCATTATTGTGAATTAATCACCCTGCTACCAGTCATTCCTAACAATACCCATTTCCCATGATTTATTTACAGTAACGCATGCCCTTTCATGCCTTGCTGCTTTATTAGAACATCGCTACATGTACAGTGACGATTACAATTTATTTATTTTTCTTGACATATTAAGAATTCTCTCTTTACTGGTCATTCTAAAGTTTTTGTGCCAAATCTGCTACCAGTCATTTGTATTGTGTCAAGTGCCTGGGTCATTGCCCACAGATCCGTCAAGTTTGTGTACAGCATCATGTGCCATGGAGGTGCATAAACTTTAGGTGTTCAACAATGGCTGGCCGTCTGCAACCTGATGGAAGGGTGCACAGTAAGATGCAAGTTGTATATGTATTGCTTGCATTCTCTATTAAAATGGACCATTTCTTAATCTTTTAATTAACTATTGAAGTTCTGTTGTATTGCATTGTTTTAGGTTTTCGGGCTGTTAACCAGCTATAGACTATATTGAGACTTGAAAAAAATTATTATCAAAATAAAGTGTTCGTTTTTTTGGAGCAATGGAGCAAGACTGATGATTTGATTTTACACCAGTCAGTGTCTATACTATATACCATTTGTCTTAAATATCCTTATACAGTATTAACACATCTAAAAGCGATGAAAGAAAGGAGCTAAGAAAGTAATGGAACAGCAGCAGGAAAATTACAATAATATGTATACAATAATATGAACATAACATTAAAATGTTTAAAATTAAGTGTGCATTACAGCATGGGAATTTTATCAGCCAAAAATATCTGTGACCCAACATCAACAACAAGACTTCCTTATAAGAGACCGAAAAGTCATTAAATACAACCCTACTTGCACTGAAATATGTGACTATAATGGCTAATAATTTTTTGCAGCGTAAACATTTACTCTTTTGCAAGAATGGCTTTCAGGCCTCTCTCTTTAACTGCCCAGACTGGCTCAGGCAGCTGCTTTAGCACTTTAGCCAACACCCCCACACCCTTCATCTCTCTCTACACTTGACACGAAGTGCCACAAGTGCCATGGATCAAGCATCCAATGCCAACAGACAGTGTGGCGATGTGAAAGTGAGTCTGGCTCACTTTGCCAGAAGTGTGTGTTGTCTATGTAGTTGGAAAAAAAATCCAGCTTGCTAAGTGACGCCTAAGATCTATGTGCATAATATGGAATTTTTATAAAGAACCACATTTAAATGAGTTGCTATTATGTTAGAACATTGTAAATAATATACTTGTGTATATTGGAGCAAAAAGAAACAGTAATTTGATGTGCTTAAGCAATGCCAATGAGTTTGTTTGGCAATAAAATTTGTCTGCAATGCCAGTTTTTCAGAGTGCCCTCCTGCTGCAAGTCAACAAATCCCAAATCTCTTAACGATGACAAGGACCTGTCAAACAAATCCAGTCACAAAGAGATCTTCTGGGTGATAAAAATACTGGCCTTTCATGGAATGTGTGACAGTACGGACACTGCTTTTATTCAATTTTATAAAGACAAACCGACCATTACAAATCAGCCATTAAAAAGCTATTGACCAAAACACTGACCTAAAAAGTTTGTTGCTGAATGACGGATATATAGTAAAATAATACAATAGAATCAGAAAGCATAGCTTTAAATAAAAAAAGTAAATGAGAAAGTTATGGGAATGGAAAAGTATGAGATACATGCAAGTCAGAGCCAGAATGCAGGTTAACAAATGGTTTTCTTTCAGTAGCAACAGATAAGCGTACAGGTATAACTTATCAACTACAGAAGTTACTCAAAATAATGCTCTAGCACCAATGAAGAGGAGAACAGAAATAAAAAAAAATAAATAAATAAAAAAAAAAAAAACACAGTCACATGACAACCAAAAGAACGAACCATCAGAAAGGATAAACTAATTGACACCCGTCAATTAGTTTAACAAAAACAAGGCAAAGCGGTCAACAAGCATAAATGAACTAAACACATCCAGAAAACACATAACTGAAATTCTCAGCCAAGAGGGGTTAAACCAGTCTTACAATGTATGGTGGCTTGATTATTTTATGGAAATTTGCCATTTGATAATGTAATAGAAAGTCACACACACACCACACACACCTTGTTAGTTATACTGTATTTATTTAGTATATACATCTCTACGTGTTTGAATACTTGCTATAGTTGTACAGTGACAAAATATTTAAAAGAAAAGTGACTTTTATTTAGCAATTAATCTGTTTTACAGCAGCAAAAAAAGAAGATTAAAAGTACATATGACTGTTTAGTTAAAAGCTAAGATTGTGTCACCAGAGCTAAAGAGACAGCATTGGCTTATGCTAAAATCTGTATGTATGTATATATATTTATATTCATAAATAAATAAAAAAAAATCACACAGAAACTACAGCACATATGCTAGAATGCAGCTTATACAACATCATGGTAATAAGACTAATATAAACTCATGCACTGGAAACAGAAAAGGTTATGAGAACATAAAAAATATATATACTGCGCAAAATTATTTAAACATACGGGCAGTGCAAGTAGATACAGAAAATCATTAACCACTGCGTTAATACCTCTCATTACTAATGAATACAACATTCTCATAATGCGCAAATTTTAAACACTTTCAGGTTTTGAACTGCACCCAGCACAAAAAAAAAATTAAATGTGCTTTTAGTGGGAACAATTTCAGTAGCGCTATTGGTAGCTTTTGAAACAGTACAGTAGCTAAAAGGTTAACAAAATTGCAGGTATAAAAGAGGTATATGCAGTGAACAGGAAAGGAAAATACAGAAGAAAAAGTAGGTCTTCACAACATGCCAAATGCCGAAGAGAATTGTCCAAACATTTGTGCTATTGTTATTAGAAATGAGGAACAGCAGTACAGAAAAAAGCTAAATGCTGGGACCACTAAAGCAGAATCCACTATGGTCAATCTCATTAGTGTGCAAACGCTTGTGTGCAGTGGAAGCTCACAAGTTTTTGCTCTGTTGTGTGCGTCTATGTGTCTGCAAAGGAAGACCTTGCATTCGCTGGTGTATTTCTTTCTTTCTCTGAATCCAAGTTTATTATTGTTTATTTCTTAGAAGAAATTTTATTTATTACTTCTAGATGTGGAACCAATACATTAGATGGTGTTTAGCGGTAAAACGCCGTATCTAATCCATTCTGTGTTTCCATTCAGATGCTTGTATCACAGGAAGCAATTGACTTGTATGCAATTTTTTTTTGTTTGCTTTATTGAAAGTGTTTCAACAAAGTGTTTTTCAAGCAATTGTATTGCACATAATTTGAAATAAAAAAATATTTCTTTCAAAAGGGCATGTGTCCTGCCCCTTTTACACAAACTACATTGCCACAGACATGCAGTGTGACCATTTTTCTTAACAGGCTCACAAAAATCTCTAAGGTTTTATTTTTCAGAGAGAGAATGGTCTGAAAGAGAAAATGGACAATGGCAGTTTGGTGGATACAAATGTTAATATGAGAGATCAGAGGAGAATGGGCAAACTGGTGACTTCTTCTGAAGGCAAAAGGTCGTTCACATGTTTACTAGCAAGGCATACCTGATAAATTGTTAATTGTACGAACATAAATGTATTTTAGGAGCCAAATTCCAGCTGGTGAAATACTCAAAAAACTAATTCATCTGTATCTTGGTTCTCACCATCCCCCCAAATGTAACACTTCTGACATGTCTTGTCTTCTCACATATATGTCGTAAGCTTCTATTATTGGCTCTGTGAGATCTGCCATCACCCTGAAAAGAAATCACCTTTTAGTTTTTTTTTTATTATTAGTCTAGAGCTCACTGATCAGAAGGATTTTTTTTTCATCTTTTGCAATAATGCAGCTAATAAATCTAAGCTTACTAGGATTTATTATTGTCTTACTGATTCGAGATTCTGTTTAAATCTCGAAAGCACCACCACCGTTGTCTTAGTGTTCTCTCCAAATGGTGTCACTGATATATTTGTACAAAGTTGTTGGTTCCCCTTGATTAATAAAAGAAAAGGCCACAATGATTACAGAAATAACATAAATCTGACTAAAGTAATAATAAAATAAAAAGCTATAAAAATGAACAAATGAATGCATTGCTTTTCAACCATGTTTCTACAGAATTGTAAAAAAAATAAAATTCATTAAACAGGCCTGGACAAAAATGATGGTACCCCTGAAAATATTGTGACCAAAGGGTCTTGTTCAATTGAGGTGTTTACACCTTATTTAGAATCACAGGTGTCTACTATATTGTAATCAGTCAGTGGTTCTATAAATAGGGCTACAGGTAATTAATGTGCTGTTTGGTGACATGGTGTGTACCACACTCAGCATGGACCCAAAAAGCAAAGAAAAAAAGTAGTCTCAGAAGATTAGAAATAAAATTATAAACTTACAAGTTAGAGGTAAAGGTTATAAGACCATCTTCAAGCAGCTTGATGTTCCTGTCACTACAAATGCAAATATTCAGAAATTTAAGATCCATGGGACTGTAACCCACCTCCAGTGGATTTGGTGGCAGGAGAAAAACTGATTACAAAAAGATACGGATAAAACAAATAGTACCAGAAGAGCACAGTAAAAAAATCTAAGAGATTAAGGTGAACTTCAGCTCAAGTAACAGTGTCAGACTGCACAATCATCGTTGTTTGAGCCAATGTAGTACTTCATGGAAGTTGGACACCATTGTTGGAAAAAAAAAAAATTAAAAAGCAAGATTGAAAAAAACTACATGTTAACAAGCCTCGAAGCTTCTGGGAAAATGTCTTATGGACAGATAAGACAAAAATATTGCTTTTTACCAAGGAACTTAAGCTCTATGTTTACAAAAGGAAAAATTAAGCTCATCAAGAAAAGAACACTGTGAAACATTGAGGAGGCTCTGTTATGTTCCTGGGCTGCTTTGCTGCATCTGGCACTGGGTGTCTTAAAATTGTGTAGGGTACATGAAACCTCAAGATTTTCAAGGGATTCCGGAAAAAAATGTGTTGACCAGTGTGAGAAATACTGGTGTACTTGGTCATGGGACTTGCAAAAGGATAATGACCCAAACACACAGCTAAAAACAGCTAAAAACACTAGAATGGCAAAGAGAAAACATTGGACCATTCTGAATTGGCCTACCATGATCCCTGACCTATTAAGCATCTTTGGAAGGAGCTGAAACAAGCCGTGTGGAAAAGACACACATTGGACCTGAAACAACTGGAGCAGTTTGCTCATGAGGAATGGGCCAAAATACCTGCTGAGAGCTGCAGAAGTCTCATTGACAGTTAAAGGAATCGTTTGATTGCAGTGATTGCCTTAAAATGTTGTACAACAAAATTTTAATTTCAAGGGTACTAGCATATCTGTGTGGGACTTTTTGGGCATTACAGATTAGCTCAGCTCTAAAGTCTAGTCATTATTTACTTTATTATTATTTAAACATTGATTTTAAAGGGGAAATAAAAAAAATTATGAAATAACCTGAATTAATTTAAAAAGAATTGAAAATTTAAATATGCATTCACAGTCAAAATAAATGTTGGAACATAACAGAAGGCTTGTTAAAGTGGAATACGTTTCAGTTTGATGAATAAGTAGGCTACAAAAAAAAGGCAAGAAAAAAACCTGAACCTATCATTTTTGCTCCAAAAACATTTAGTGCTTCAGTCGATAATTCATTCATTATCTTCCGCTTAATCCAGTACTAAGCTTGTGGTGGGGATCCCCACGCACATCCAGTTGAGAACGTCAGATACACCTAGGATAGGGCGCCAGTCCATCGCTGGGTATACACACACACACACTACACGGGGCAATTTAGAGCATTCAATTACCTTAAATCCATGGTTTTGAATTGCGGAAGGAAATTGGAGAAAAACCCATGCAGATACGGGAAGAATTCCACCCAGATTTCACTTCTAAGTTTTCAATACAGTAGTTTGGAATGCAAGTACACAAAAAATGTATATTGAGAAAATATTTGTAGTTAATTTGGATGATGAATTTTTTCATAAGGAACAGGTGCAGCACCACAATTTAAGCCCAACGTGCACAATATGCTTACACTAAGCACCCATTTGAACACTTGTGGCATTGATTTAGTCATAAGGTCCAGCTGTCTAAGCATGGGATGACAGTACATGACTGCGCATGCATATTTTAAAATGTAGGGATCAAGCGATACATAAGCACTAAAGAAGTAAAAGGCTTAGATGGAAATTTTAATCTGTGTAGCAGCAGGTGTTACATTCTGCTAAATATGCGTCATATTGTCTACACTGATTCAGAAAATCCCAACTAATAAAAAAAATGAATACTAAGTAATGAGAGTAAAATGTTAATTTTAGAAAAAAATTTGATATTATTGCAAACATCATCTCATTATAAACCGCCTAATAATATACAAGGTTCTCAAGAGGGTTCCCCATGCCAATCCAGGGGAGAATGTTTCTGGTGCCAAAAACACTATAGTACATTTAGTTATTTAGCAGACGCTTTTATCCAAAGCAACTTACAAGTATCCCAACTTGGTTGGGGTCAGAACACAG
>JAOUQT010070317.1:0-10296 GCA_025769995.1 Xyliphius kryptos
ACCCAGCGATGGATTGGCGCCCTGTCCTGGGTGTATCTGCCCAGCGCCCGAGACGCTCTCCCCTGGATGGGCATGGGAACCCCCCCGTGACCCTCATAAAGGAATAAGCGGAAGATAATGAATGAATGAATGTTAACCATTTTTAACACTAAAAACAAATGTATATTGTTATGATTACTTCATATTAGAGTGATCTCATTTCTCTGAAAATTTTTGACCTAAAATTAAATTTCTCTAAAATCTAAAAGTCAAAAGACACTTTTATCATTTTTATCATGCAACCTGACAGATATTAAGTAACTTTATTTATTGTAGTTAATAGTCTTTTGTATTTATCCTTCAGGCCCGAACTTTGTTGCCCCACCTGTGCCAATTGAGATCCACCCGAGAAATGCAACCATATCCTGGTCGCCTCCCTCCCGTGCCAATGGAATCCTCACACACTACAACATCTATCAAAATGATCAATTCAGCATCAGTGTGCCTGCCAACAGCACAAACGTTACTCTACCACACCTGGCACCCTATCAGCAATACTCAATCAGGGTTGAGGCATGTACTAAGGCTGGCTGCACACTCTCGACTGAATCTCATACACTCAAGACACTGGCAGCACCTCCAGAGGGTGTGTTAAGCCCTCAGCTCTATTCAGATACGCCCACCAGTGTTCTGGTGACCTGGGTACCACCTCTGCATATGAATGGGCCACTGGAGAGCTACATACTGGAAAGAAAGATTGTTGGAACGCAAGAAATTTCTTCAGTGGCCACTGTGAGGCCCAACCAAACTCTTACCTACTTGGACAACTCTCTGGCTCTCAGTCCCTGGACTGACTACGAATACCGGGTGGTGGCTACAACGAAGCAGGGTGGTTCCAACAGCAGCCAGTGGAAAAAGGTCAAAACTCGCCCGTCTCGACCTGTAGGTCTGCAGCCACCCAATGTGCTGGTACTTGGGCCAGAATCCATACAGGTGAGGTGTTTGATTATAGCATCTATGACAAAATTACATAAGCATGTAACACTTTGTATATAGTATATATTGAAGCAATAAATCCGTATACTATTGCACAAAAAAAAAGCAAGAACGTTTTCTAAAGACATGATGGGTAATTAGGTGCCATATTTTAGCCTTGTTGGTACTTGGGAAGTGGAAGAATTAGTAATTAGTCAGTCAGTGAGGCAGTGAGTGAAGGCTTTGCCTTTTACTAGTATGGATAATGCACAACCTCAAGTGCCTAATTGCTTTTATGAAACAAACAGTTAAAAACACAATATAAAAAAAAAAAAAAACAAGGTTTGATGTACAGTATAAATGCGTGTAGTAATAAAGTAGTCTTCCATGACGTGATCTAGTCCTGTTTTTAAAGTAAACATTGCTGAGTAACAGGATTCCGGTTTCTCAAAAAAACAAAAAATGGAAATGATGTTGGTTATCACTCCATTAGCTCCGCACCACCGTGAGATGGTTCCTGCTCCATCCTCCACGGAAGCCGCCATGGCGCGCAGTCATGAAACGGTTCCCATGTGATTTGAGGAAGTGGCCGCTCCGGGTAATCATAAGACGGTTTCATTACCATCCTACCAGTAAAACACCACCTTTCTGGCTTTCTGGTCCCTTGCTCCACAGGGTGGCGTCATCTCCGCCAACTACATTACTCCGGGAGGGAGTAATGTAAGAAGTGCTAGGCACTCCTCACCTGTTTTGTTTTCCGTTCAGATAATTTACGTATTCTGAATAAATAACAAATTTACAGCTTATTTATAAATACTTTTTACTATTTAGTCGCCCGATTACATTTTTGGTTCTAGTTACATTAAAATATAATGTATATATGTTTATACTGTATGCTATTTTTAAAAGTCGTGTATTCATGTTTTTGTATAGGTCACATGGGCTGCTCCTTTCATGCCAAATGGAGAGATTGAGCACTATGAAATCCGGTTGCCAGATTTGCGCGTCACTCACACAGACATCTTCACACTTAGGTCCACCATCACAGACTTGGTGCCGTATACTAATTATAGTGTTATACTCCTTGCCTGCTCTGTTGGTGGAGGATATGTTGGAGGCTGCACTGAAAGTCTGCCCACAACTGTCACTACACTACCCAAGATTCCACAAGGACTTCGACCACTCTCTGTAGTTGCTATCAGTGATTCTGTTCTTGCTATCTCATGGCAACCTCCATCTAGACCTAATGGACCTAACATAAGGTAATTATAATTAATAGTTGTGTATCCATATTATAATCTAATCTCAGCTCATTATCTTTTGCTTAAGCTTCTACTAAAATCAATTGTAAGATGGGGATCCAGTTTTGTATTCCGATTTATATGAAGTTATCATGTTCTCCCTGTGTCCATGTGGGTTTTCTTCAAGTGTTCCAGTTTTCTTCCACAGTCCAAAAACATGGATTCAACGTAAATTGGCTTATATTGTGTTTGTGTCTAGTGAGTGTGTGTTCAGTGATGGATTGACGCCCTGTCTAGGATGTATTTGGATGTGCCTTATTTATTGCCCAGATTATTATTGGGGTGGTTGCCCATTCCCATCCAGGGGAGTGCATTTCAGACACTAGGCAGAAACACCTGGTACAGGGCGCCAAATTATATATCGCTGGGCACACCCACCCACACATCCAAACACACACTATATAGGGGCACGTTACCATGAATCCATGTTTTTGGACTGTGGAAGGAAACCACCGACCAAGCAGACACGAGAAGAACATGGAAAACATAACATTAATTACAGATTTGGATTCGAACCTGGATCCCCAGCACTAAGCCACTTTTATTATTGTTGTTATTATTATTATTCATTTATTATCTTCCGCCTTAATCCTATACTATGGTCACGGTGGGGCTCCCAATGCCATCCAGGGAGAAAACCCACACATGCACGGGGAGAACATGAAAACTCCACCCAGATTGGGATTCAAACTGGGAATACCCAGCGCTGAGAGGGAATGTGCTAACCACTAAGCCACCATGCCGCCCTATTATTATTGTTATTATTATTATTATTGTTATATTTAAAGCACAAAGTCCCTAAACCATGGGATACGCACAAGGAATCCCCATCTTCCTTAATCTCTGCTGAATCATGGGATACACACGATGGAGCCCCACCTCCTTTTTTCCTTACGGATCCCTGCCCCCTTTGTTTCCTAACATGGTCACACTTCACACAAAACAATTATTTTAATGTTATACAAATTCCTGCCCTACATAACTTTTACCATTTTGATACCTCAGGAGACATGTTATCCGTTATAATTAATTAGTCACGGAAACATAGTTATCCAGTCTGCTCAACAATACGCTGACTACATGAATACTTCCAGAGTTTATAATTGCGAGGCAAAAATAGCACAATCACATCACAAGGTTCAGTTCTCAGGTTTGGTGGCTCAGGTCATGTGAAGTTTCCATCTACATATCATGTCTGTATAATTAAGTGTCTCACCCAATTGATTAGAGGCTCAAAAACGAATAAATATCAATAAAATGAATACATTTTGGCTTAGTGTGAAGATTCGGAAGTCAGCGGTGGAACTTTTCATATGTCCTGCTGTCCAAACTCATAAATACACTATTAATGTAAGTGAAATGTAGTACTACCTTTTTAGCAAAGCTAAACTCCAGCTTAGCGGCCTTTTGTTACATCTCCCTTTCTAAGAGAGCCTGTTTTAGAGCTGATTAGGTGGTAAATAAAGCTTTGTGTTCAAGCCTGACTATTAATATTCATGACTCTTTTCCCTCCACTGCCTTGTTTGCTGAACTAGGCTTATAAAGAGCACATTACGCCTAGCTCTCACGATAACGGTCAAAATTAGCATTACTGTTCAGAGGAAGAGAAGTGAGGAGAAAAATTGGTAGGGCTGAAACAGCAAGAGGATTGTGGGAATCATGCAAGCTGTGATTTACTGGGCCGTTTCTGCCACCCTCAGGTATGAGCTGTTGAGACAGAAAACCCAGCAGCCCCTGGCGTCCCATCCCCCTGAAGATTTCAATCGCTGGAACCATGTTTACGCAGGAGACAAATTGTTTCATGAAGATAAAGGCCTTAGCAGGTGAGATTACCGAAATTAGCTTTAATGCAAACGTTGTCAGTGTGTACAAAACAGTTTTTTTTTTCCTGTTCTGATGCCATCATTTTAATACTGCTTAAAGAAACATTAGGCAAATATCCACAAGAATTACATTGCTTTCAAACTAATCTTTGTATTACAGGTTTTGTTCAAATATGATGTTCAAGGTTTTTATATTTTAGGTGAATTTAGGAATCTTGTTTTTAGCATTGACACTTCAGCTACATGTGTTTCAACTAAATTTAAATTTAAGGAGTACAGTATACAGTATATGTATTCCATGTGTTGTGTATTTATACTTAATTTATTAGGTACACCTTGCTTGTAAATATTGAGAACATATTTTTTCTTCAGAGCTGCCCTTATTGTTTTATGGCATTCTTTCAACATGGTGTTGGTCTATACCACTGGTTCTCAAACTGTGGTGCATGACACACAAAGTGGCACACAAAGTAGCCAGATAATGCTAAAGTAATTACATATACTGAAAAAAAATGAAGTTTAATAATTAGCACTAAAACATGTGAAGCAAAATGTGTAAACTACCAATAAAATGTTTTAAAGTTTTCATAAATCTGTTGTAACAAAAACACTTTCTATGAATCCGGTATTCATAATACAATATGTGCAAGTGCATTTATAAAGCTTTATAAAGTATTCATAACACTTTATAACATTTGTCATAAACCTTTGTTAATGTACATAGATGTTCATAATCATAGTCATAAATTGTTATAACTGTCTGACATAAAGCTTTATAGCACAAAGTGACGTAATGCATTATAATATGAGTTGTTTAAACTTTTGATTCTTTGGATGTTTATAAGTTGATGAACAGTTAAAATATATCATTTATAATGCATTATGTCACTTTGTGTTCTAAATACTTTTGTGTTCTTATAACACGTTGTTATGTACATCTATAGACATCGGTTCATAACAAGTATTTTAAAGCATTATGAATACTTTTAAAAGCTTTATATATGTGTTTATAATGCATTATGAATAACAGATTTAGGTCAAATGTAACCGCAAGTTTTTTTTTTAATATCATTATTCTTGTTTGAATTAACTTCACAAACTTCATTGAACACCATACAAAAAATTGCTCCACTATGGTGCACTGGATAGCTTTTTTTTATCTCACAGTGAAATTGATTTTCAGTGAAAAGAGTTCTTTCTTTTGGGGATTTTCTTGTTTTTGCTCTGTCTGTAAGGGTTTCTAAAGAATTTACGAGTATTGGATCCTTTGTCTGGAAACACTGGCCAAAACACAGAGAAAGGCTCCGGACATGTCACTATCATTGAGAAAACTCTTTTACTTTAACTCATTACGATTTAGTGATGAATGATGCCTGGTGCTTCATCCTCACCGTAGTGCCAATTTTTACTCCATATCCTTCACCACTGATAAATTGGGAAATTATCTTTCTAACTCTATTAATAATGCTAAGAAATACAGCATTTACATGAAACAACTCAAAATGCTTTCATGCAAACGCTTCCAGAAACACTTGCTATTCAAATACAAAAGTTAGGCTTTTAGGTTCTGAAAACAGACTGGATAATGATCTGGTTTCATAATATTACAGTGTAGCTGGATCTTATTTAACTACTAGGGAATTTTTTTCCTTCACCATGAGGGAACATGAGAGATCTGATTGGTGGACCTTCCCCAGGTCTCATAGACATTTAAATTAAAATTTTGGTAATTTAGCAGACGCTTTTATCCAAAGCGACTTACATGTATCCCAATTATTAGTTGGGGTCAAAACACAGGGTTACACACAGCTGCCCTGGAGCAATGAGGGCTAAGGGTCTAGCTCAGGGACCCACATTGTTAACTTCTGTGAACTTGGGATTTGAACACACAACCCTTAGATTGCTAGCCCAACACCCTTACCACTGAACCACCACACCCACACCCAGACATACATGTGGGTGACTGCCTGTGACCATATAATGCTCCTGCTCCTCCATCTGCTCTGGTTGTTTGTGGACTTGTAGACCCATGGTTTTGGGCCTTATTCTCAACTATAAGGCCCACATTTCTTAAGATAGCACTGGTTAAACCATATGCTTATGATTAGCCAATTAAGAACTGGTCTAATTTGTGTCGTATCACCTAAAGCTGTCTGGCACTAAATGTGGTTCATGATTCCTGAGACTCCTTGCAAAGTATTACATCGTTTTAAAACATTTCATTTGCCATTTCTGATTTCCTAATGTAAAGAATACAGGGAAGTGTAGGACAATCTTCTCTGCCTGAACCTGATTGCCTGTATTTCGTGAGTCCTGTTAGTAATTGTATTGCTATTCTTATAATAAAAGCTGCTTTGATCTAAATTTTATGATTTAAATCTTGCAAGTGCCGGCATTATACTACGAGTGGCATTAAAGAAATCAAACAGTGAATGTCGTGTAATTTCTTTTGCTTAGTTCATATAAAACTAAGGTCCTTATAATTATTCGTGGTAAAAAAAAAAAAAAAAACTTTAATTGTATTGCATTTTGATGACTCTTTGATCAGACCCACTTCATCTGTAAATAATTTAGGTGTCACAACCGATTTGGATTTTTCATTTAGCAGGCATATTTGCAGTCTTCTAAATTATAAAAAATGAATTCATGCTTTTATGACCTCAAGACTGAATCATTGTAATGCACTTCTGATAACATGTTCTAATAAATCATTTCGTGAACTTCAACTAGTTCAAAATGCATTATCTTGAGTTTTAAACAGAACCAGAAAGCTGATCACATTGTTCCTATTTGGTTATACTTATACTGGCATCTGGCTAGGTTTCATGTGGAATACAAATTTTTACTAATACATACTAAGTACCACATATGCAGGCACAACTGTATCTGAGTTAACCCAAAAGTTTATGCAATTCAAAATATTTCCTCTGCTTGCAAAGTACAGGCTTTATTTTAGGCCCTAGGATTTACAAAATTGGTAGAGGGGGAGCAACATTGGAATAGACTTCTTGTATTTGTTAGCAATTTTAAAACACAAGTAATTCTTAAAAAATTTAAAAACATTTTAAAATGTTTTATTATGATTTTGTTTGGTCCCTATTAACCCCCAATACTGCTTGAGTATTCCGCAGTTTCTGCCTCTTCGAGTTATGTTGTTTTAGTCAGTGGTGCTGGAATCTTATCCGGCATGTTGTCATATTTATGTCACAGACGTGCACTGAAATCCCCAAAAAAGAGAACGCCAAGGCGTAAAGAGGGGCCAGGGATGCCAGGTAATGAAAAAACCTGTTTTTTACAGAGCAAGCAAAACACAGAAAAAAAGGAACCAAAACGTGACTTAAAACGAGCAAGGACAGGGACAAACCAGAAACCAGTATATACAATAAGTATATAAAAAAGTCCCTGTCATGTGACTAGAACTAAACCAATAAACCAGTTTATTAACTAAACGAGAAAAAGCAAATGAAGTAAACCAAGTTAATTAACTAAAACATGGAGGATGGCCTTGAGAGCCCGGCATTATTGGTGGGCGACGTGGAGGATGGCCTGGAGAGCCCCGTCTGTCTGGTGGGAGACATGGAGGACAGCCTTGACATCCCCGCCTCCCTGTCAGGCGACATAGAGGACGGCCTGGAAAGCCCCGCCTCTCTGGAGGGTGATGTTGGGTACAGCCACAAGCGCCCCGCCTCTCTGGCAGGTGACGTGGTAATAGAGTGGCTGGCAAAATTCCCTGTCTGTGAACTAATCGAGAAATTCTAGGGTAAATCATCTTAATATTGCTATTTCTTTACTTTCTATAAAGAATTAGCCTCAAACTAGAAGATCTGGCACAAAACATTTAAGGTTTTAGTTGTTTAATGGCAGGACTAAATTTATATCAGTGCAGCTTCTCCCAAGTAAAGTCTTTATTACATGTCGGTGTGGATGTTGCATTGTCACAAGGGACATGTTTATGATGTAGTAAGAAATAAACATTTCTCAAACTATTTTAATGTTAAAGCAATAGCATTAGTGATAGTTTATTTAGAAAAAAACAGTCTTTCACCATATTGTTGCCATTTAGTATAATTGGTTAATTCTAGAATGTAGCAAAGCTACAAGAGTTGGGCAAAGCATCCCAAAGTGATAGGGATTCAGTGATATTTATGGCATGACTACATTTATATTTTAACTTCTAATTAGCTTTCTACAAACTCTTGGTGAACTAATATCTATTTAGACTTATAAATACAAAGAAATGTATTTTTAACCATTCAAAATGTCACAAAGTCAAGGATTAGCAACATATTGCTAAGATGGAATTAAAAATTGTAAAATCTCATTAACCATGGTTTTCTGCACACCTTTATAGCATCTCACTAAGAAATACAAATGATATAAGCTACTATGTACTAATGATTTATGCTAGTCTTTTGTGGTTAACAGTAAGAACGGAAGTAAGACTTGCACAGTACAACTGGACCAGAGGGTCTCCAGCTATAAGAAAAGTTCAAAGCACATCAGCGAGGAAAATGAATGTGTTCCTGGCAGAGACACAACTAATAATGAATTTGCCTTGAAGCCAATTAGCATGGGGTGACCTTTTTGACTAGCCCTCCACAAGACATGCATCTTGCTCATTTTGCTTTGCGTCTGATATGAAATACAGAAAAAAAAAAAATCAAATGGATTGCAATCCAGCTTCTGTCCTCACAAACAGTCTCCCTGGATTCATGGGTAATTACAGCCCTCTCTCATCGACACTTCTTTTTGAAGTCCCTTCAAAGTACAAGCTTCATTTGGGATGCCGTTGGTGCTAGGCCAACGCAAACAGCTGCCAGGATGGACGAACACATGCTGGCAGCAGAAAAGCCTTTTTGACGAATCAAACATGGCACTTCAAACATCCACCATCAGATATTTGTCTCCATCAGGGTGGAAGTTATTGATTTATAAGTAAGCAGGATATCCACTCTAGTTAGCAGCTATGCTTTAAGAATGCCCGGTCAAAGTATTTAAGGTCAGTTTCCAGATCCTCTGATCACATTTCTGTAGTTGCTAGTCTCAAAACTAATATATACTCTAGTATACATATACTCGATAGAGCTTAGTAGACATTTGTATACAGAGAAGTTGATATTAAACTATTCTGTTTTAACCACTTTTACTTTTGCCTGGCCTGACTGTAGTGATCTCTCTCACAGATCACTAGTTTGAAGCTTTAGATGCACGCCTTCCACCAATGCTTACTAAAAATGCTGAATGGACTTAGGCCGCACAGCTTTCTGACAGACTATCAGAGTACATGTTCTTTAGCAGGGGGGCGCACTGATTACCTGCCAACTGCAAGTCAACCACGTCAACGGAAACTATCCAGAAATCATGCATTTTTTAAACTAACTTTGGACTGCAAGGAATATGTAGAGTTTGCTTTTATGTGTACATGCATGGCAGGTCCAAAACCTTAAGGTATACTTTGAATTCAGTGCAGAGGTTCTAAGCACAGAAGGGAATGTGTCAGCAGATTATATGTGCTTGGCAGGGTATAGTGTGGCAAGAAGTAATCCTCGTCCTACATTTACATACATTTGGTTTTTTAGCAGACACTTTTACCCAAAGCGACTTACAAGTACCCCAACTTAGTTGGTATCAGAACACAGAGCTGATACAGCACCCTAGAGCAATGAGGGTTAAGGTTCTTCCTAAAGGACCCACATTGTTAACTTCTGTGGACCTGAGATTTGAACCCACAACCTTCTGATTGATAGTCCTACAGCCCTGTAGCACTGAGCTACCACTCCCATAAAAACAATTATATTATCATCATGAGTTCTAATACTTACTCGCACTGTTGTTTTTTGTTTTTTTTTTACATTCATGTACTTATATGCATTGTCATTACTTAGAAAATCAAGTAACCGCACCGGTTGCATATATTTAATGCAAATATATAAGTTCTGAAGTTTATGTAACAGATATTACATGAAATACAAATAAAATACAGTTGAGTAAAACGGTCATCCTCCAGTACGAAACAATATCATTTTACCCTCTGTCATGAACCTTTGTCTGCCAAGTATATTCCAAAAAATACTTTCAGTAAACTAAAAACCTTGTGTGTATTTGAATTCAACTTGTATTGCTCCCGACATTAAATTTGTTTGATGATGATTATCCCGTACAGTCGTAGCCGACCCTCGGTCACTTCATGAATTCACAAAGTATTTTGGCACATATAG
>JAOUQT010070327.1:0-10296 GCA_025769995.1 Xyliphius kryptos
CCTTCCCCCCACTCTTTTTGCTGTGTCGGTCAGCACAGTGTCCAGAGCATGGAGCAGATACCAGGAGACACGGAGAGAACATCCACTGCTTCATCAGGAGCATACCCGGGTGTTGTAGGGGGAGGTCATACAGGCACGTGGAGGACACACACACTACTGAGCTCCATTTGAACTTGTCTTGAGGAATTCCCACTGAAGTTGGATCAGCCGGTCATTTGATTTTGAGTCGGATTCCAAATCCAGACCTCCATGAGATTTACATTTACATTTTGATTATTTTGATGTTCTTTTGTTCTCAACGCATTCCACTAAATAAAATTCTAAATTCTACTAAAAGATTTTCACCTGAAATATTTAATTTTTTCAGATCTATTCAGATTTATTTCAGCGTTTCCTTTATTTTTTTGAGCAATATTGAGCTTTCCATTAAAAACAATGGGCGCGTCTCAAATCGCATACTGACCAACTAAATATGTGCAAAGGAAGAATGCAGTCAGTGTGAGTGAAATGCGCACTCCAATTTTAGGAGGTGGCGATTTGGAATACAGCCCGTTATAATGTGAGTCGAATCAATTGCAATTGACTCTTACCTCCCATGCTATGTATCATGGGAATCGATTCTTATATAGGACTCGACTCATTGAAGCTGGTCGCGTTTCATTTGCGCACAGAGTAGCTGCCCGTTTCTAACAAATTGTGTTGTAAAGCTATTTTGTGTTTTATTGTTTTGTTTTGTGTAACCTTTTTTTTTGCACATGGTCGACTTTAAGGAGCACAAGTTGCTAATTTGAGTGTCGTTTTGCGTTTAGGGTTCTATAAACAAACCGCTCACATGGAGGTCTCATTAATGCTTCTGCTAACCAACAGCTCCTGAATATTCCAGCTCGGATTTGAATTTGTTTCTTTCAGTAGGCTTTTTGTTTATAAATTTGCCTTTTTTACTCATGAATTCCTGAGTTTATTCCACCAGTGAGTGATTTTAGCGACACATACAGTTAAAGGTAAGTAGCTTTAGCTTCACTGGCGGCTTAGCCTGCCATGCTTCAACTAAAACATGATGCAAAATGTAACATCCGCCACGTTTAATCCGTTTTATTTGCTCTTTTCTGCTCCATTGACACCAAAATAAACCAACCCCAACTGTAATTTACCTACAGATATTTAAGAACGGCTTAAAATAGCTTATTTGTTTGCTGTGCAGCGACAAACTGCATTTACTTTGGAAGGATCTCAATTACCAGCTGTGTCCCTCGGTAGGCTGGATAAGAGCGCGCTGCCTCTGCGCCCTACGTAGTGAAATCTGGATTCGGTAGTTAGCCGTTTGAGAGCGTTTCTGTGTTGAACGCTTAACCTGATGAATATTTTAAAATCCTTTCGATAAAAAAACAATTATTGTTTATTTTTATAATATATGTTGTTTAGATAATTTTTTTCTTGGGAAATTACACTGATGGTAACATCAGTACTAATATTTAAGAAGTTTAGCCTTATAAATATATATTTTTAAAAAGGTCTGTATGCATTCTTATGGATTTGTGTTGTACATAAACATAGATATGTTATTTAGGAGTGTATATTTTTTGGATCTTGTTATATATTTATATATATATTGCACTATAGAATTGCATTATATATAATATACATGTTTTTATGGGTTATAACTATATGTTTAGAGATTTGCGTTGTATATAAATCTATATTTTATGTGTTATCTTTTTATATATTATTATTTATATGTTTTGTTTATTTGTTTATATGTACATTTTTGTGTATTTCAGTAAATACAGTTCATACTCTTGCCCCCAGGTGTCCTCTCCTCCTGAACCGGCACCAATGAACATACTGGCGCACTGACCATGAAGGTGCAGAAGGGTGCGTCCCGTCCGAAGCACGAGTCGTCAAACAAAAACAAATGGCACGTCCACCGGAAGAAAATCCGCCCCGATCCGAGCCGTACGGCCGCCGTGCCTGAGCCGCATCCGGTGAACAGGCCGAAGCCCAAACTGAAGCGCCTGCAGAAGACCTACACTCAGGCGGCGGTCGTCCTGCAGCAGGACAGACACCCGGATCGGGGCAGGGGCCAAACCGTTTCCCCACCGTCACCCCACGCCAACGGAAGTGCGGAAATGGGGGGCACCAGCGACTCGAACGATTCCCAGGAGTGGAGATCTTATGCCAAGAGCATTCTGCAGAACGGCGAGGAGGCGGAGAAATATCACGCGCAGTACGACGACGCCCAGAAGCACACCGTGTTGGTGCTGAAGCAGGGGCAGGTACGGTTCCAGAGGAACCTTTCACCTAAAGGTGGGGGGTGAGGGGTGCCCACACAGAAAGGGGTGTGGGGGGGTGCCCACACAGAAATGGGGAGAACATGCAAAATGCCGGTGCTGCTTTATTTGAGTGAGCGTAACCTTCAACCGAAGGTGGGAGGTAACCCACACAGAAGTGGGGAGAACATGCAAATTTCCGACAGCCGTCTTTCTGTCCTGAGTTTGATGGTCACTCTCCGTTCTCGTGTTCCTCTGTTGGTAGTCGCTGTGTTTTCGGGGGAGGTGCCTGCTGACGTGCGTGTGCGGTCGCGTGGAGGTGCTGGGCTTCTCCATAGAGCAGGGTCAGCAGCCGTACCCGCTCTTCTCCCCGTCGTCCCATTGCCCCCTGACCGTCACGGCCCTGGGCGAGTGCACGCTTTCCGGCATGAGCAGGAAGGAACGGCGGCTGCATATCAAGCGTGTCATCAGCAAGTTCCTCTCTGCAGGTAGAGGGTCTTTATTATTATTATTTATTTATCAATTAATTTATTGATTGATTTTTTTGGCCGAATGCTGTTCGCAGAGCCTCAGAAGCGGTTGCTCGGCGAGGTGGACGCTGACTCCTGCGTGCTGATCCTGCAGGCTCTGGAGACTCCCCTCACGCGCCTCCTCGGGAGCTTTGGCGAGTTCAGCCACCTCTTCGGTCTCTGTTCGGTGAGTCCGCTGTGGGGGGGCCACAGTGTGGGATGTGAGCGTGTGCTGGATTTAAGTCAGCCAAAATCACTGTGGTTCAGTGAAACCGACTGCAACATCACCACTAGGTGTCACTAAAGCCTTTACACTGTTACTTTAATGCTGAGGGATGATGATGTCACGACATCTCACAGTGTTTCCACGTTACTGTGTTTTTACAGAAGGAGCTGCTTTCCGAAGCCAGTCAGAGGAACCCCGCTCTGTCTGCCGTGGGTGTGACCCCACTGCAGGGGCCTTGGGCGTGCGGTTTGGTCACATCCAGGAGCTATAAAGAGGCTCTCAGCACCTTGCTGTCAGCCTGGGAAGGTAACCACGGGGTGTTAGGGAGCGTCTCGAAAGTGCTGCTATAATACTTTACTGATTTTGTCGTCATATCATTGAAATTGTTTCGCGTGCAGGCGACTCCGAGCGCTGTCCCATCATTATCGTCTGCGGCGCCAAAAACAGCGGCAAGTCCACGTTCATTCGGCATCTCATCAACAGCTTACTGAACCAGTGAGTATTAATACTGCGGTAATATATAGACAAGGTACATTATTATATTATGCAGCCATTGGATTCTTATTTCTGTTTAAAAAATGGTTTGTTACGCTCCTTATATCTGATTGGCTGAGCCGTTTGTCCAGCCGTGACCTCATTGGTGATTGCACATCTCTGAATGCTTAGCATTCGAATCAATGCGTGATATAAATCACCTTATTTTGTTGTTTATTAACTGCAATCTGTTATTGGGCCACTAGATGGCAGTAATTGTTAAAATGGAAACCTGTTTCGGTTCGCTTTAAAAACCGGGGCATCACGGATGCATCGACTTAAAACATTGACGTAGACGTATTTAGACGTCCCATGATTTATTCACAATAATGCCACACCCCTTTGCTC
Source organism: Xyliphius kryptos (assembly GCA_025769995.1). Taxonomy (NCBI): domain Eukaryota; kingdom Metazoa; phylum Chordata; class Actinopteri; order Siluriformes; family Aspredinidae; genus Xyliphius; species Xyliphius kryptos. The sequence goes on from JAOUQT010070327.1 coordinate 3,885, forward strand.
ATCCTTTAACCGTTTGTTTACATTCACAGAACCGCGAGCGTGGAGTATCTGGAGTGCGACATCGGTCAGACCGAGTTCACGCCCCCCGGATGTGTCTCCTTAAGCACTGTGACTGAGCCCTTACTAGGTTTGTATGTTCTCCCATTCATCAGAAGTATGTTGTTTTCATATCAATAATTATTCTGATTTGGCGCGTTTCTTTACGGATGCTCATCGTTATGGTTACCCCGCTCAGGACCGCCCTTCACGCACCAGCGCGATCCGGATCACGTGGTGTTTTACGGCCAGGCGGACTGCCAGGCCGATCTGGACCGCTATCTGAACTCCATCAAGTCGCTGTGGCGGCAGTACAGCGGCGAGAACCCCATCATCATCAACACCATGGGCTGGGTGAAAGGTGCGCCGCGGCCTCCGCGCGCTAACTCTCCCTGTGCGCTAACTCTCCCCATGCGTTTTAAATGACTGTCGTCTCGCGCAGGTCACGGCCTCCAGCTCCTGGTGGACCTCGTGCGCCTCCTCGAGGTCACCCATGTGGTGCAGCTGAGTTACGGCAGCACGCCGCAGTGCCCCGCACTCACCCCCGAATACATCCGCACCGCCCAGGGCTGGCACACCCAACCCCCGACGCAGGCCGCGCCCGCCCTCGCGGAGGAGCCGGCCAGTCAGCCGATGACGCGCGGTCACACGCTTCTCAGCGTGCACTCAGAGTTCGAGGGTGCTGGCTCCGCCCAGGAGATGTAAGTCATGATCTCTTAAGGTGGCGCTCCACCTTTTTTTAGTCTTTTGATTTTTAAAGATTCTTTCTTAAACCGGACACCTGATTCTCGTTGGCACGCAGGCGGCATCAGCGCAGTAACGAGCTGCGGGACCTGGCACTGCTGGGTTACTTTAGCCGGCTGCAGTCTGCCGAGCCTGGTCCCGTCCTCCCCCTGCACTGCCTCACCCCGTACCAGGTAGGTCTGCTGCAGAGATGATCGGTAGAGGGCGCTATATGGAAGTAGAACGCTCATGATGGTCTCGCCGTCTCTCCTCTCATCATGCAGGTGCCCCATTCAGCTGTAGCGCTTGGCGTCACACACTGCAACGTGGCCCCCAACCACATCCTGTACGCCGCCAACGCCAGCCTCGTGGCTCTGTGCTGTCTGAGCGAGAAGGTGGCAGGAAGGGGCGGTCCTGTCCTGCTCTCTCAGACCCCCATCTGCCAGTGTGTGGGCCTGGGTGAGTTTATCTCCTCCTCCTCCTCCTCCTCCTCCTCAGTGTGTTGATCTGTAAACAATGCTTTATTCTGTTCTTTCATCCCCCATAAAGGCGTGGTCCGAGGCGTGGACATGGCCCGAGGACTGTACTATCTCGTTACCCCTGTCCCCCCAGAACAACTGCGACGGGTCAACTGTCTGCTGCTGGGAGAGGTCACTCTCCCCAAAATCCTACTCACTCATCAGGTACAGGATTTTTCTTCGTTAAATATTTATTAAATGACTTTAAGAATGAACTGGGTTTGTAACAAACAGGGAACGTTAAAAATGAACTCTGCTTCATGGAATGTTCTTCCGGAAATTCTGGTTCTGCTCGGCTGCAGAATAAACACGTTCCTCTGTAAGAACGGGTCTGTTCACCTAGTCATGTTCAAAACACAACATCCATTATTTTTATAAATATCCTTTAGGCAACGCCTTCACTTGGCTCAGTGAGTCATTTGTCAGGTCTGAGATTCAGTTCATGTTCACGTCTCCGGTGTTTAACTCTGTGGATCCTCATGATCATATTTAATATGGTCCTCATTTAAAGGTTCAGTTTGTTCGTTTCTAGACACAACTGAGCGAGCGAGCAAACGAGTCGAGTCGAGATGAATCAGTACATTACAGTACTAATATTTACACCTGAACTCCAGGAGAGGGATAGGAACGGGGATGAGGGTTGTTCAGCAGCATGGTGAGTCAGAAATGATCCAATTTTCAGTGAGTCATTTGGGTCAAGAAGAAGAATCGCCTCATTCTTCTGTATCTGATTCAGTAAAGTAATTCATTGCCGAGAGTCACTTTGCAAAAATGTTGTCTTAAGAGTTTGCAATCACTGAATCATTTGGTCTTCAATGTTAAAACAGTTTGTGATTTTGGTTTAGTGAATCATTTGTTCATGTTGAATCACTACTGTTCAGAGATTTATTCAATTCAGTCCAAGATTCACCTTTTATTATTCAACCGAATCATTTGCTCATAAGGCTTTTGTTTATTGATTATAAATCTGATTGTATTAACCACACCTACAATACACTTCCTCTCATATCATGAGTCTTGGTAAATCATTTGGTCGTATAACTCACTGTATTTTCATTTGGTTACAACCAGGTGTCACTCGTTCATCTTACGAGTGAATCATTTGATCGTGACATTAATTTGGTTAAGAGTTTAAATCAGTGAATCATTTGTTCTTAAATGTAAAAACAGTTCTTTATTTTAGTTTAGTGAATCATTTAAAGTGATATCTAACGAGTCACTACTGTTCAGAGATTCATTTGGTTCTGTCCAAGCGTCACATTGATCATTAAACTGAATCATTTTGTCATGTGGGAAAACGGTTCTTTGTTCTGGTGAATTGTTTGTTCATAACGAGTCACTGCATTTGAAAGATTCACTTGGTTCTGTCCAAATTATTATCAAACCGAATCATTTGGTCATAAGACTCTTTTTGTTTGTGTTAAATTTATGAATTTTTAGCCACCCACAATACACGCCCTCTCATTCAGGGTTATCTGTTCGTGATTCTGTGAATCATTTTGAGTGTCCTGGAGATTCATGAAGTAGGTCAGTTTGTCTTGGTGAATCATTTGGTCATATAACTCACTGTAATATCATTAGTGAGTCATTTGGTTACAGTCAAGTGTCACTCCAATTTATTTTACTACTAAATCATTTGTGTCTTAGAATCACTTTCATTTGTTTGAGTTTGAATCAGTGAATCATTTTCTCTGTCAGGTTAAAGTGACATTCTCAAGTCTTAAAATTAACTTCCTCATAACTTAGATTCTTTTTTTTATCGTCCAGCAACATTTTGAATGAGTGAGTCACTTGACCACACCGTAATTTCTCTCCTCGCTCTCAGTCCGATGGTCCGAGCTTGGTGTTCTTGTCGTCGTCTGCGTCTGTTTGTGTTGTGTCCCAATACTCTGTCCGTTTAATGCGCTCTGGTTCGTGTGGTGGTCTAACACGTTCTCCCTCTCTTTCAGCACGGCGCAGACGCAGAACCGCCGTACATCACCACGGATTACAGCTTCGACATCACCGGCGCCGGGAAGCTGCACGTTTTCAAAGGAATGGCGAGACCCTGTTCAGTCAAACCCCGAAGCTGAGGTCCGAGTGAATCGGAACTCCGACCCGGACTTCACTGCGACTGAACGATGTCTGAATAAATTCCTCCTCTAGTTTTTTTTTTTTGGTTAATTTTTTTTATTCCAATAAAGAAGTGGTCGCCGCCACTGAATGTACAGAGCAGCTGGCTGTTTCCTTGGACCGCGCTGCATGATGGGACGTTTTCCTCAGTGTCCCTTCTCCTGGAACCTCTGGGTAATCAGGTGCTTGATGTGGATGATGCCGTCTCACTCTTATGACCTCATAAGTCAGAGGGTCCAGTCAAAACCGCATGAAACATCCTACATGGAAACTTTGATTTTAAAAGAAGAGAGATCCGGTGTGAGTGAGCGAGCGAGGGTTACAGGTACAGAGTAGAACCGCTGAATGGAGTCATCAGAATCGGGCGAGAGAGAGCGGGAGGGAGACCAGGAAGTGAGGGAAACTTCAAGGGCGTGAATCAGTCAGGGAGGGGTTAAGTGGGTGGGAAAGATTTATAGTGGTGAGGAAATGGAGTTAAAAGTGGGAATGAGGTGAATAAAGTCCACAGGGTTGTGAGGAAGAGGAGAACAAAGTAAGGAAGGGTTCAAAGTGATGCTTCTGTGATAGAACGTCCCCGCAGGTGTCCCAATATAACGACGGTTACAGATATGCTGCGTATCCAGGGGTGGGGCTCTGTAATGCATATCCCATGGTTCAGCCGTTAAAAGGGGTGGGGCTCCGTTGTGGGCATCCCATGGTTTGTTAAGGAAAGGGGGTGGGGCTATGTTGTGTGTATTTCATGGTTCGGCAGCAAAATGGGGTGGGGCTCTGTCATGTGTATCCCATGGTTTGGCAGGGAAAGGGGTGGAGCTATGTTGTGTGTATTTCATGGTTTGGCAGGAAAAGGGGGTGGAGCTATGTTGTGTGTATTTCATGGTTTGGCAGGGAAAAGGGGTGGGACTGTCATGTATCCAGTGGTTAAGGCACTTGGGCTTTTCCTTTACATACATAGATAAGAATAAATAAGCGGCCTGAAGGCGGCGCTGTGATTTTACGTAACAGGTGAGACCTGCCTTTGAACATTAGACTAATCTGTCACACTGTACAGATTATAATCCCATCATTTACAGAATGATCTGATCTAAACCTGAGGGATTTGTATAAAAGTGCCTGAAGATGGACCTCAAACCTGGAGTGATGGGCTCACTCTGCTCATGGTGCTGTGGTAGCCCATCTCACTCAAGTCACCATTCCATTATAAACCCGGGACTCTGTTAAGAATTATATCTGTCTATAGGACTACAAGCAGGGATAAGTCCTATAAAAAGGTCCCCAGCCCATCGCTCTGTAGAGTTGCGTACAGATATAGTGTCACCTGCAGGTAGTTTGGTATGTTCACTTCATCTACAAACCCACACAGGTACAGTAAGAGAACAGGCAAACCTGCTTTGAGGCACCACCTTATCCACTGTAGGAACAAAAGTATTAGTGATTACCATGTTCTCCCTGTGTCCGATTCATTTAAGGTGAATCAGCTGCTCTAAATTGCCCCATATAGTGTGGGTCTGAAGCCCAGTAGAGTGTGAGGGGTGTGTCAGGATGGACATGGAGACTGGGAGCCAGGTCCTCTCATCCTACATCGGTGCCTGACCGCAGAAATCCTTTTTTTTTTTAAACAAATAAAAAGAAATTCCCACAAAAGTTTGAAGAAAACCCTACCGGATCTATTGATGCAGGAGAAGGGCATCAAATAATCAGATGGAAACAATTAAGAACCAGCCCTGCGCCTCATACGGTAGACGTGGCGCTGCCAGGGGCCCCGGTGATAAACAACCCCGCACTGCACCCTCGCTGTGAGCCTGATTACTAAAGATAAGGAAATCGATACCCCAGGCGGTTCCAAAGCCACGGTCCAAGTCTTGGCCGCCCCAGATTGTAAACCACCCCTCGGAAATGGCACGAGTCTCCCACCCGGCGCGGCCCTTGCCACCTTGCCCTGGCTTTAGGCTGAAATCAATAGCTTTACAATCTGGACTCTCGGCCCTCGGCTTGGGTAACCCGAGCGCTCGGACCTGGCACGGCGCGCCTTCTTCTCCTCCGGCTCGGTTTTGGAGGAGCCTGCGACACCCGAGATGTACTTAATCGCTCGCCCATGTATTATTCAGCCCTACTCGGGTAATGCTTGTAATCCTATTGCACCCACTTCAGAACTTTAATTAAGTTGTCAGGGAATTATTTGCAGCCCCAAGATCGTCGTGGCCGGACTGCAGAATCATTGTGGAAGCCCGGCTCGTTGTGTTTGGGGTGCTAAAGGCAGACGGTGGGGTTTGGGGGGAGATTTTGTCTCAGAGGATAAAAACAAAACAGAGAGGCTGCTGAGCGGCGGACTGCAAACCGGCGGCGTTAGGACCTGGGAGCCGCGGCTTAATCAGGCGGCAGTGCGGCACCTGTTACATTCAAAGGGAAGCCGCGCGGCGGACGCAGTGTTCTGGGTTTTGGGGGTTGTTTTTTTTGGAACCCTCGGCCGCGACCCCTCATCCCTAAAACCCAACCTGTCCTCATTTTACAGCTGTTCTGTTGTCCGGAGGGCGCAGGGAAACCCCGTGGAGCAGCCGCAGCGCCGCGTACAGGTGAGCGCAATCTCTCTTCTCAAAGTCGCTCAAACTTAAACTCAGACTTTAAAAAACTTCTCATTTAAACTTTAAATCCAGCGTTTTACATTTACTTTCTGCTCCGACAAACTTCGTTATCCCTGCGTTCAAACGGAACTGTCTAAACGTGAACTTCCTTTTGAGTTTAATTCAGACTTGATTCCGGATTAAAAGTGAAAATAACGTCTTGGAAAAAAAACATTAAAGTCGAGACGAACGATGCGTCGGATTTCCTGTTGTCTCGTCCTGAGGAAGTGCACTTTTACACAGAGCTGTGATGTAGCGGTGCCACGTCTCAGAGCGGCCCTAAAGTCCTCTGATGGGACCCCCCCTCACTGAGACCTGACTGATGGAACCCCCCTCACTGAGACCTGACTGATGGAACCCCCCTCACTGAGACCTGACTGATGGAACCCCCCTCACTGAGACCTG
>JAOUQT010070335.1:0-20486 GCA_025769995.1 Xyliphius kryptos
CACACACACACACACACACACACACACACACACACACACACACACACACACACACACACACACACACACACACGCTACTGAGGTTGAATTTCCATTTTCCAACTCAATGTCTTTTATTATAGTTTTTTCTAACTTGCTTCTTTTCTTTGTAGAACATTAAGATACAAAAAAAGAATCTGCTCTCATTCTCACACACCCAACAAATTGATCACATTTGTTTGGCAACAGTTTCAATTTAATTAGTTGTAGTTTTGATTCATTATCTAAAGTGCATACCAATACACAAGCATTTAAAGAGGTGTGTACATTAATGTAGAAATATAAGATCCTTTACTGCACAAACGTGTGTAATACTGTTGAAGACTAGGACCACCAGTCGATAAAACATTTTACAAACAAAGTGACCGTCGTTCTGCTGTTTCGCTATTTACTCTTTTCAGAACTGCAGTGACAATGATGTATCAGTGTGTGTGTGTGTGTTGTGCTGGTAAAAGTGCATCGTCACAAATGCTGTTTCCTTTAATCTGCTGCACAGTTTGTGTTAGTCATCATCTAATTCTCCATCTGTGCTTACATAGTGCCACCTACATGCTGCTGCCTACATGATGCAGGTAGTAGATGTTATTTATTGATTAATAAATATTAGTCTGGCAGTGTGACTGATATGTTTGAAAATGCCAGTGTTGCTGTTTTATCTGATCAATCATACAAGCACAACCCACTCTTGGCACACCACCATGTTAGTGTCATTGCACTGCTAAGAATGATTCACCACCAGTGGTGACGTAATTAATAAAATTGGTCACATTTAAATAAAGAAAAAGCAGTGTGGGAAATATTTCTCCTAAAATCTCCACCTGACCGCAGCCATATTTAAATCAATGGCCATTAATACTAAGCCATAAGCACTTGAGCAATTTTTTTTGAAAACATGTTTTAAACTTAATTAAAAAAAAAGATTATGATCCTCAATAGCACAGACTTTTCCAAAAGCAGAGACATAGCATTTCTAACATGTTACAAAAACATAGTGAACATGGTGTGTTAAATCATTGGACTAATTGTAAAAATGTATATTCTAATTTTAACAGCCCCTACAAAACATAGATTTAGCTGCAATTAAGAATCAGTTGCCGGACTTAATTTTTAGAAAACATAAAGAACAATTTTAGAACAAAAACAAGTGTAGTACTTTATATGCCTACATTCATCTCAAAAATGAGGTTACAGGAATTCCCTGTCCTACAGAAATACACACAGAACTGCTGTTCTAAATATGTGCGGCACTCTAAAAGGGCCCTTCAGTCTAAAAGAGACTTAGATACCTTACAAACATTGAGGGAACAATCTTAAAAACTTTTTCTAGAGGATTAACTGAAAAAAAAATGTTAGCATAAAAAGTTATCACCCAGTGCATGTGAGTTTGATAAGGGAGATTGAAAAACTTAAAAGAGCTGATTAAAAGCAACAGAATGATGGACATTGTTTTATGGGTTTAATCAAAAAGTGAACTATCTGTAGACTGCATCATCTGCAGAAGTGAATTGTTTAATCAGGAACTGGAAGGAAAGTTTAAAAAAAAACTAATGTGCAATTCTAATAAGAAGCTACAGGAAACACATTTGCTGCCCCATTTTTTAACTGGTTAAAAATTCCAGTTTTTATATTTTTGTATCTTTCAACTGCGAGGCACGTTTTAAAAACAGTTAATGCATAATATGCATGTGCAAAGAATAAGCATTTGCTAAAGTGCATTTCTTAATTACGTCACAAGATGGAGCTGATTAACACAGTTTTCGAATTAATGTTGAAACCAAGTTCATCAAAGCATGATTTTTTACCATAGTGTCATACTAAATGTCTTTCTTGTGCTTTGTTTGTAGATTTATTATGTTATTCCAATTTTTATCTTACCGGGCCATATACAATATTATTCAGTTAGTCTAGATATATATTTATATAAAACAGATAAAAGAACCAACACTTCTCTGCGGTATATGTTGGGATATTTGTATGCCAGTCTAAAACTAATTTCTTAGTGTCACTTAAACACTAACAAACACACAAATTTTATAGCTGTTAAACCTAACGTGACTTTTTTGGACCATTTATAAAACTTTAAACTGTCGAGTGTCTCGAATACCGAGAATGTTTTAAAAATCATGAAGCACCATTGTGTGGTTTTTGCAAATGCATTAAATAATGAACCACATCAGATGGTTTAGAAGAAGCAGTAAACATTTTCTGGGGATTTGTTGAATGGGGATAGAAATAAAACATGAAGAAAACTAATTTGGAGGGAAGGATTGGTATTTATAGGGTAGATGGAGAGAAAAGAGAAAGCGCTGGTTTGATTCACAGTATGGCGTGGGATCATCCACCTTTGTACATTTGTGCACACTTCAAACAAACCACATACACTCCTACATATATATGAAACAGTAACACAAATACACGTCAAAACCAATATAATAAGTCTTGACAAATAATAACTGATTAATAAAAAGTGAATGATTATTTTTTTTTTGTATGTACTGCATGTGCCTAGCTTTATTTGAACTATAAATAGTTGCAAGAAATAGCAAACCTGACTAGAATAAAAAAAATAATATGTGTCATTTATAAGACAAAGTGTATTTGCTTAGGTTTTACAGCTTTATGTCTAACACACATTTTGTTGCAACACACATAAGTAACTCTAACCATAAGCACAATATGTTTGTGAATGTGAAACATGTCTCTTAAGAAAAAAAGTTGTTGGTGTTCATCAGGCTGTAAATGGTTCCAAAGAGATCTCTTTAGATAGAACCAATTCAATCCAATTCACAGTCAACCCATTGAGATCATACCATAAGCAACATGTGACTGTAATGTCACCCAGAAACCCATGGTAAAAGCAATTAAAGGCCTTCCTCACACTGACTCATGCTAACGTTCTTGAGTTCACTTTCAGGAGAACACTGAAAATCAATGATGTGAATGACAGGGCTGCAAAGAAGTTAGGAATCTTTAAAATTAACATTGGAGCCTGAATGTGATTTGCTAAAAATATAAATAAAGCCAACAATTAGTTTTGTTTTGGATGTATGAGACCAAAATCAATTTTGTTTCTTGAAATAAGTGTTCTGAAAATCTGAAAATCACCAGTCTAGACTTAAAGCTCATCACGTCTGCGAAACATGGTGGTGGTAGTATTATGGTTGGGACTTTTTTGTTGGAACAGAGCCAGAATAACTTTTCATTATTGAGAAAACAAAGAATTCTGAATTGTACCAATAACTCATAAGGGAAAATTAGGAAATTGCACATTGTGAATTTGTAAATCTAAACACTTTTGATACTGTTTTGTATTCTTTTGTAGACTGATTCCACAAAATCAGTCTACAAAAGGGTTCAAATATGGTTCTTAGGTCTCTTTTTGTGTGGTATGATTACTGCTGTAAATGTCTTGTGAAGATCTAAAGTTGATAGATTCCTATTTGTTTTTTAAATAATTTATTAATTAATGGGCAATCCACTCACAATTATCACTCATAACTGTACACAACACAGCCCATACAGTAAGCTTGCTCAATAAAAATCTTCAAGTTCACACATTTAAAAAACTGGTTTATCTTTAACTGAGTAATGCGTTCCAAACTGTAAAATAATAGACAAAACAAATGTACTTCTTTAAGCACATCAGCAAACTCTACCCCAAGCTTTCACATTTACAGTAAATTTTGGTTTGGCCTGAGTCATCGGATGCAGTGGGTACTGTGGGTCTTGACACCATCCTATGACATGGCAATGTGCCTGCAAGTATACACCTGCAGAAACCCACTAATCAAAAAAAAACAAGTAGAAGACGTAGAATTCACAGGATATTTATGTCATCTTTCTGTGGCTGTAGGTAATATCTAAAGCTAATATATTTCACTGGTCTCCGACACGTGTTAATAATCAGGCGTTTTAAACTTATAAGGTATGAAAAGTGTAGTGGGTTACAGCTGGGTTTTAGAATAACCAAATTTCTTAATCAAAGAGTTATATCCTTTATTTATGATACTTTATTTTTACAGTAGGTGTTGTGAAGTAGAGAACTCTTTCAATTGATACAAGTTGGTAGTATAAAGGGAGTCAACTCAAAGGCACTATGTCTCTGGAGTTCGGTTTAGGGATTTTCCCCAAACTCTACTCCCCGGCGCTTTTCGAATGTTTGCTGTAGAACAGTCTGAGTCAAGGGTCTCTCATGCGCTGTCATATTCTCCAACGTCCTTACACCAGTAAAGACTGAGTTCTTCATTTATGCTTGCACTTCCCCTTTTTGTCTTTCTCAGAAGTCATTTTTTTTTGTCTTGGCTGTCATCAACTAAATGATTAGATACAAGGAATAATTCTAAATAAAGGATACAAGGAATAATTCTAAAGGCATGATGTACATAAAACTAACGCCTGTGCCTGTATAAATATCGGTTCATCTGCAAAGCAGGGGGTTGAATTTTCATTAGAAGTTAATGGACATTTGGAAAACTCTTTTTACACAAGTCACTACGTTTGTCCTTGACACATCCACTGTGCAAGAATAGAAAAAATATTAGAGGGTCATTTAATGAACCAGACGGCAAAATACATTCAATCATTCATTCATTCATAATCTTCCGCTTAATCCTCTATGAGGGTCACAGGGGCTTCCATATGCCCATCCAGGAAAGAACATCTCGAGTGCTGGGCAGATATACTGCTGGACACCAATCTACCGCTAGGGACACTTACTCACACAACCACACACATAAATAAGCTGTATATAGTTAGTGTAATTTTGGTCTTGTGAAGACACTTCAAAGTATACTCATTTATTCTGACAAATGTGCTACAAACACATTCAAACATTAACTCACCTTAACCCCGGTTTGAAACTGCTGAATGTCACACTATCTAGAGTTGCCCCCCACACATACACAAATGTCACACTTTGAAAGTGAGCTGAAGTCAATGTTGAAACTAAATTGAAGCCAAATAAGCATATTTAGTGCTGTTAAACAAAATGACTACTCTTATTGCTGTACCTTGTGTTATGAACAGCTTCATTCTCAGGAATTGATTTTTATATGATTTTAGTACATATGGGAACCTACTGTACATCTGAGTGTGTGTATTTTTGTCATGATCACTCACTGATTCTTGATGAATGAGTAATGTTTAAATGAGATTCTAAGGTGCTTGTATGCAGGTCTGTGTATTTGAGTGGATCTGTGTGTCTGAGAGATATCATCGAAAGCTGGAGGAGGTGTTGTAGCTATGATGTGGTGTGTGTGTGACTCATTGTTAGATTTTGAAAATAGCGGTGTCAGATTATGTGTTTTTAATGTTTAAAGAAATGTAGCGATAAATTTCTGTTGTTTCGCAAACTGCCTGGAATTAAATCTTCATGCTGGATGTATCTATCACCTCACCTGGTTAAGGTAAAATCTGTACATTTGAATCTATTATCTGTTTCTGTGTAGTGTGTTTCACTTTTTGAAGAGAAAAAGAAACGATCTGTAAGGAAGTGTAGACGGTTTATCAATGGTGCTGATTTTAAACCGTACTCTTTTTAATTCTTGTGCTTAATGTATATGAAAACATGTCTAACTGACATGGTACTTTCATACCATTTACATAGTGAATGGCATAGAATAATATGTTGTATTTTAACCACCATGGACTGAAGTGTAAAAAATATTGCTTTAAATTTTTTAATTCTCTAAATCAAGTCAACATGCTAACACATCCACATATACTAAGCTAATTTTAATATAACATTTTGCTAAATAAAAAAATATTTCCTTAGATTTGTTTCTTTTGTTAATTTAAAGACAAATCCATAATTTTCTGCACACTGGTGCTGCGCAAGTTAGGCAATGTAATTTGTCAGTAAGTTTTCATGGTATTCCAAATGTGTACAGCAATCAGTTTTAGTAACATGACAAATTTTATGTAAAAATTATTTGAAATTGTTAAAATCTATACAGAGGCATACATATTTATACAGGTTTATCAAATACGTCAAACTTAATTTCCATAGATTTAGGCTTTAATTTCATAATGCTTTAACTGCTAAGCGTATTTCTAATGATTTCTGTTAAATAAAATTTGCAATCATAGAATTGTCACAATCTACTAAATGTACACATCTAAACATTCTATTAATCATTAACATATTTTAACCAAAAATGTATGAATTAAACAATTATAAATTGTCGAAACACATTTTCAAATCATGATTATCAGCAGTATCTTTACATGAAGTGCATCTCTGTTTTTCAGATTATTTGATTCATTTTCCATAAAAAACTAAATAGAAAAAAAAAAGTGATTCATGAAAGATAATGGAAAGGAAAACATGTAGGTAGGTAATGTAGTTATAATCTGCATTTAAAATTTTGAAGACTTAGGATACCATCTGACCAGCGCAATGTTTGCTATATACTGTTCTATGCATGTACTCCAGAAGCAAACAGGGACATACCAACACAAACAAGTTTGAGAAAATACAGAAGGATAATGCATATACCACATACAAAATAGCAACTGCATAGAAACGATAAATCAAAGGCGGCACAATGCACCCTCATTACCGCTAATGTGTAACATAACTGTATCTGTTTAGTTCTCTGCAATGTTTAGAGGTAATCTGTTCATGTATTGCCCATCATATCGTCTGTTTTTGAACAAACATAATATTATGACCTGAAACCTGTTCAGGTCATTAATTCACAGATGTTTCCTTGAGAAATGTCCACTACACCATCAATATGTATGTTAGCCATGTCCATATTTTTTACTGCATTAAAATGATTCGCCAAAACACAGACGTAAATACAGTAATTTTATAGTCTGTTAAAGCAGCAACGTGCCTATGTGTATGCAAAACATTTGTACAAGTGTCATATTTACCTGAGTGTTATCATCGCCCTACTATTCTGCACAGTCATAACATTAAAGGTCAAACTGTGCATTGAGTATGCATGTGCTCACAAATATATTGCTTTATCTAAACCTCAAGCTCTTCATGCTGTGAGGGGACATTATCATGGTGTTGTTAGTTACAGTCATATCAGAAAAGGTCAAATTCAACACTGAGCATGTGTGTCTTGTAACTGGGGGGAAATAATGTCCTTGACACTATTAAAAATATGTATTACTCATGAGTGAGCAACAGTGGGACTTCACAAAGTGAAGCAAAATCTATCTTTTTCTCACACACACACACACACACACACACACACACACACACACACACACACACAAAATCAGCACTGCATTGTTATTTCCATCACAGTCGAAATGAAACTGCAGCTTCCTGCCACGCAATGCCAACAAATTCACACTTAAAGTCTGTTAACTTATCAAAGCTTTAACCTGGACACATGTGTACATGCATGCGCACACGCGTGTGCGCGCGCGCGCACACACACACACACACACATAATGACTTCGTATGAAGTGTAGGTAACCTTCATAATAAGAATTAAATTGCTATAACAGAATAGCAGTGATATTAAACAACTGGTGTTAAACAGTATATTTATTCATTTTAATATATGTCATAAAAGACATCTGTGTTGTCTCAGTTGCATCGCAGGTCATGTTATTCTGATCATGGAACAAAGGGTTACTGAAAACTCAAAAATAAAAATGCATGTATAATATCTTGCATATGTGCTTATGATTATTATTTATGTAATTAAAATGCGTCATTTTAGGATTCAGTTCCTGGCTTGCATTTTTGCATTCCCACTTTTTCGCTGCAATATGTTTTTTGTTTTCAGTATTACTTATGTTAAGCTAATGTCATTTCTAATCTAATTATAAGCACGAGTGTTGCTTTTTGTGATTGTGTGGGTTTTTAGTCTCATTTTTAGAAAGTCACAATTAGATAATGCAGTAATAAAAAAATATTAATGAAAATCTTCTTTGGTTTGCAATATTATATAAATGTGACTGATATAGGCTGCAAAAATCTGTAAGTATTAAATAGTTAAAAATAGTTTTATTCAACTGACTATAAGACTTACCAACTAAAGCTGTGGTTGCAGTTTATTCACATGTATAAAAATATTTTTGCCATCTGATGTCAGACGCCCGCCTTCTGTTAATTTTCTATTTTCCTGTGCAACCACTGAAAGCTTAAATATATTTCTATACATTAATTTGTATATTTCCATCAAATGAAATGTAATGATAAATTATACATATTTTAATGAATAACTTTGCTTGTAAATTACTGTATAATCAATTATGTTTTTATTTAGTTGAAATTTGCCACATAAGGAATTTTTTCATGTGTCTCGTATTTTACTATTTATCGTTAGACAATAAAGTATTAATTATACTATAAAATATATGTCTTTTTTAAATAATCCGTAACATTTAGACATTTTTTTTATTTTCAACAGCTTACAAAATGTCATCAAATAATCTACAATAAATAATATAATAATTCTCTCCTTCTTTCTTAGCAGAGTGTTCTCTCGGATCTGAGGGTGAGGATGAGGGGGGAGCATGGGGGACAGATGCGCAGGATGAAAGAACCGGACAAGATAAGATGAGTCTAACTCCCAGCGAGGGAACAGAAGCTGGAAGCCCTTGCCGCTCCACCCGTGCACCCAGCCTGAGCCCCTCACTTGAGCAGTGGGATGAGACTGAGAACATGGCCCTTCCAACAACACCCGGAGAATCAGAAAACCGTGCATATAGTAAGTAGATTGTGCCCAAGACCACTTAACATCAAATATTTAAGAACTGGCAGGTCTTAGTCATAAGCTGATTTTATAAATCTTATGAAATACATATATTTCAATCACAAATGTAGATGTATTAGTTGGCATCTCTTGTCCCGGTGAAATATATTTACCAAGTCTAATTATGACTCTATTGCATATTCTATACCCATTAATGCTTATAAGGGCAATTACTTTCATTATGTACAACCACCTGCCTTCTATGTTTAGTTATGATACATTAAGCTTGATTCTAATCATTGCAGTAGTTAAGTTCAGCAATTTTCAAAATGGTAAAGATATTAAAAATGATAAATAACCAAGCTGTGGACGGAAATCGAAACCTTTTGCTTGCATCCAGATAACACTAAACTCCGTGCAGAGTTCTCTTTTCCAAATGCAGTCATAGCATGCATGCAAAGGATTTCCAAACAAAATGAAGTCTTATTCTTAAATCTCATTTCTATCCAACTATGTAAGGCTATCCTTAAATGTTTATATAGATAAAAGACCTTCACGGCTCGCCTAACAAGGGAAAAAATGTCATGAGGTATGCTGCCTCTTCTTGGGCCACATTAAAAAAAAAAAAAGCTAGAAATATGATGCCAACATCTGCAAACATTTGTAAAAATCCTCTTCAGTCACAGCATCTGTCCTCTCTTTCTTTTTGTATTATAATTTGAGGGAGGCTTTTAGCTAATGTGGTGTTATTGGTCTCTACGGAGAGCTCTCATCATTCCTATGACAGAACTAAGCAAATTCCCTAAACAAATCTTCTTTTTCTCAAATTTCTTAACAAAAAGAAAAATCTGACCTTATATATGTTGTGTGTAATATACCATGGCATTAGCACTCTCTCTCTCTCTCACTCTCTATCTATCAGTACTATTAGTCAGCAATAAAGTGCTAAATGTTTGACTATTAACAAAGGACAATCATAATCCTAATAAATTATTAAAGACAATAATATTTCTCTTGAACATTAGAAATGATACACTACGACACATATTTATACCTCTTCTGCCATTTCGTGCAAGATTCATATTCACAAGTGAAGTTAAATTGACCGTTCTGTAATATGTTTGCTGTTTGACACGTTGTGCTATGCAAATCAGCCGATAAAAATTTGCTCAAAAACTTCCTGTGTCATTTCTCATCTTCAGGTTTTTTTTTTTTTTTTTGCTGTCTTCGTGCTAAGACATCAAAGAACCCAATTTTCTTGTTATTTTACAATTCTCTTTGGGGGGCTAAAACCAGGATACATGAACCACATGGGTCATGACAAAGTAACTTAAGTTGGGGGTCGGTTGTCACATGTGGCTTAGTGAGACAGATGTATTGACAGATGTATTTACACTTGTATAACATGTGGCTAAAATGCATGTCAGACCACCTCCTGGAGTGCTTTGTGTAACTGGATTTTCATCTGTTTTAAATGTGTCATAAGGTTTATTTAAAAATCTGTTGTTCTGTGCATTAAATCTACTTGGCCATAAGCCGATACACAAGAGACATGGAATGATTTTTCTAAATATGGAGTCAATCACTTTTAATGCATCTGAGCATTTAATTGGAAACGT
Organism: Xyliphius kryptos; assembly: GCA_025769995.1. NCBI lineage: Eukaryota > Metazoa > Chordata > Actinopteri > Siluriformes > Aspredinidae > Xyliphius > Xyliphius kryptos. The sequence continues at coordinate 10,325 of JAOUQT010070335.1, forward strand.
TAGTGTCTTTTTCTTTATTTGATTGAGTTCAAATATTTACTACAGATAAAAAGAATCATCAGTGATAGATAGGCGCCCTGTCTTGGGTGTATGTGCCCCATGCAGATGACACACAGCTCTACCATTCTAGCAAAAACCAAATTCTACCCTTCCTCCATCCCATAAGGCTAATCATCAACTAGCACCCTCATATCTCACCGAGTTCCTCCATATACATAGACCTTGCTGGATCCTCAGCCCATTTGATCACCACTTCGGCTAGAGCTTTCAGCTGCTCTGCTCCCATCTCTGGACCGCCCTCCCACCCAACATTTGTAATTTTTAATTCACATGTTTTTTCCTGTTTATGTCACTGCTTTTAATTTATTTTATATGTATGGTCTTCTTGGGAGCTTTGAGCGGCAGCTATTAATAAAATTCATTATTATAAGTATTACCACCATCATCATCCGTAGGTGTCCTAAGCTCTGATGTAAAGACTGGCCAGCAAAACACCACTGGGACACCAAGAGGTTTACATTGATAGGTGTATTTTACTATGCGGCAGTCGTAAACTTGTGGTTAAGAAACCAGCCTTGCAACCTGAAGGACCCAGGTTTGAATCCCAGTCCCATTATGTTCTACAGCTGAAGTTCCTTGGGCAAAGCACCCAACACTAATTGCTTCCCGGGTGCAAGGCTGCTCACCACTCTAGGAATGTGTAAACAGATAAATCACTTTGTATATAGAAGTTATTTATTCATTCATTATCTTCCGCTTATTCCTTTATGAGGGTCGCGGGCGGGGGGGTCCCCATGCCCATCCAGGGGAGCACGTCTCGGGCGCTGGACAGATACACCCTGGACAGGGCGCCAATCCATCGCTGGGTACACACACACACACACACACACACACACACACACACACACACTATATAGGGCAATTTAGAGCATTCAATTTACCTTGAATCCATGTTTTTGGGATGTGGGGGGAAACCGGAGAAACCGAGAAAACCCACGCAGACACGGGGAGAACATGGAAACTCCACCCAGATTGGGATTCGAACCGAGAATCCCCAGCGCTGAGAGGCGAACGTGCTAACCACTAAGCCACCGTGCCACCCTTATATAGAAGGTAATTTGAGTTAATACTATTGCTACAATAAAAATAATAATAAAAAATTTAAAAACGCCAGACCGAGTTATGCACAGGGTTGATAGTGCTACAGTGTAGCTGGTTTTCCCTAATAATACCCACTTGTGTTGTTCTCTCATTTGTAAGTCGCTTTGGATAAAAGTGTCTGCTAAATGACTAAATGTAAATGTAATACATTTTCTAAGACCACAATTTTCCAAAAACAAATATGAATCATTATGATGGTAACTTACTGTGACACATGACGATTAACATGAAAGGATTATCATAGTGCTGGGAACTGTCTCACTTACGTAAGCATCAAATGTGGAGTCAAAAGACATGATGTTCTTGGATTAAGGTACAATGACCTTGATCTCTTCCCCCTAGCCTGCAGGTGTGGCACTGTGATTGGACCACAGTGGCGCTTGGGGAGAAAGTGGCCGGCCCACTGATGAACGCGTGCATCCATTATAAACTGAAACAACAATGCAGCAGCAGAGAGAGAGAGAGAGAGAGTAAGATGTATAAAGCAACCAGACAATCTTCTGCACCAAGGACATTCAGCCATACCATGTATTACTGCTGTCCTCTAAAATAGGAAAGGATTTTTCCAATTTGTTACTATAAAGAATGCATTTATTCAAAAAGCAATGCTAGGTGCTTTATTTTATTCACCGGAGACAATTGAACTACAAAACATAAATGAATAAATTCAATGATTAAACACTTTTTCTCATGTTTAATTTGCTTTAATGTAATGAAACAATATTCCATTAATGCGCTGATTATTTTATAAAAGATTTACCAATGATTTGAATACTTAAATATATGTATGGAAAACCAAAAATGTAACTAGCCATGCTCCATGTCCTGGGTGTATCTGCCCAGCGCACAAAACATTCCCCCATTCCCCATTGGATTGGCATGGAGAACACCACTGCGAACCTAGTATTTGATTAAGCTTCAATACATTTACACCATAAAGTCACTTTAACAGCTTTCTTTACAGGGATGTAAATCCACTTTATGTACAAAACAAAAAAATGAATGATTAATTCGGGTGATTAAGATATTCCTTCTTATCATAATTTTCTCTCTGTTTTTTTTTCAGTACATAAAGATGCACAGATGGTGGAGGACTGGACCCGCTATGATTTTCTTATGCAGTTAAGAAGAATGTCCAACCTCGCTCACCCACAGCACAGCCAGCACCTCAATGGCTCCATCATGCCCTACCATACATCAGCTATGTCAGCGCTTATACAGAAGTCACCTGAAAGCAAAGGTATAGCATTATGTCCAATGCAGATTGGAACTGCATGCTTCATCAATACATTACATTTCATAAATAGAAGAAGAAGAAAAATTATAGTACGATGAAATGTAATCAAACAGATATTCAGCCTTGGATTAAAATCTCTCTTCTTGATTAGCAGATGTAGACCCTGGGAGCCCTGATGCCACACGGACATCAATGCAGGTGTGCCCATTTTGCCACCGGTCATATCAGTATGGCACCTTTCTTAGTGAGCACATGAAGGTGTGTCAAGAGAGAGACGAAGGGCACAGTGTGTGCCCATTATGTGGATACAGCACACCCTATAGAGCACAGATGGAGCATCACATGGAACTGCATGCTACAGTTAAGGAGAAGGTAAGGGACAAGCATTTTGTCTGCTAACAAACAAAAAGTAACTTACTTTCTACTGGGATTTTGAAATATTTCTGATTGCAAGTGTAACTTTCCTCGTAAATAATGTTTTCTTACCTTTTCTTGTATGTATGTGTGTCCCAGAAATCTGTGACTCCTGAGCCCAACATGGAAAATAGAAAATTTAAATGTACACAGTGTGGAAAAGCTTTTAAATACAAACACCACCTAAAGGAGCACCTGCGTATTCATAGCGGTAAATGAAACAATTTCTAATACGTTCATTAAACTGGCAAATGCTAACTAACATTGTTTTATAAATCAGTCTATTATTATTAGTTACCGGTTTAACACTGCTCAAAAAAAAAAAAGGAAACGCTTAAACAACACAATGTAACTTCCAGACCTCCATGGGATAATAATTTTTATTTACATTTTGATAATTTTTATGTTATTTTGTTCTTAATGCATTCCACTGTCTACTAAATAAAGATTTTCAACTAAATATATCTTTTAAATACATGATTTATTCATTTAGATCTAGGATGTGTTCTTTTAGTGTTCCCTTTATTTTTTTGAGCAGTATATTTACAAAAAATATTGTCAAGAGAAAGAAGATAAATAATAAAAAGTAGACAGAGCCCTGGGGCACTTCTGAAGTGACAGGATAAGTGCTGAGAAGAGAAAGTTTGAAACTTAATAAACTGTAAGCGACAGGAAAAATATTTTTACCAGTTAAAAGGAATCTGAGTGATACCGATATAAGAAAGTCTATTGAAAAGCGTGACATGACAGATGGTGTCAAATGCCGCAGAAAAATCAAGAAGTAAAAGAATAGAAAGTAAACCCTTATTAGCTGCCAAAAGGAGGTCATTAGTGAATTCTCCAAGTGCAGTTTCCGTACTATGAAGTAGACGAAAACCAGACTGGAACTGTTAATACAAGTAATTGTGAGAAAAAAAATTGTGTAGGTAATTTTCCGCTATTTTCTATAAAATTTTGGAAATAAAAGGTAAATTAGAAATCGGAAAAAAATATTGAAATCAGAGGGATAAGCACCAGTTTTTTTCAGGATTGGGGTTTTTACAACAGTATTGAGTGACGCCGGCACAGTTCCAGTAGAGAGAGAAGAGTGAATAATAATGGAAATAAGAGGGATGAGAGATGGGAGACAAATTTTTACCAAAACTGTAGGAAGAGGGTCATGATGACAAGTGGATAAATTACATTTACGAATAACTTTAGAAATTTTTGAATCAGTCAAGAGCTGGAAAAAGGAAAAAGGGTGGACAGAAGGAAAGAGTTCAAAAGAAGTACAGGAAATAGGTTTTGGACTAAGATGAGGGAGAATTATTCTTACTTTATCATAAAAATATGACATAAGACTATTACAAAAAATAGATGAACAGAGAAGAGGTGGTATAGAATCCGGGACTTGAGTACTATTCTTATGGACGGAAGATACTGATTTAGCGTTGCCTTCATTAGACCAAATTAAACCAAAAAGAGAGTCCAAGATAATATCCTTAATATTGCGGAAAGAAATTAAGCGAGGAAGCTTAGTAATTGATAGAGTGAGACAGGCATTAAATGAAACAATAAAATAAGCTGTAATAGGAAATTCATCTGCTGTAGGTTCAGAAAGAGAGACACCAGAACAGCAGACCAAGTCCAGGATGTGACCCTTAAAATGAGTGGAAACATTGATGAACTGTTGAAAGCCAGATCTCTTAAAACAAGAGTAATTTGATTTCGCACTCATTCACTTGTTCGCTCAGACCTAAGTTAATAGTAAAATTTGTCTCAAATCACTTAAGCTTCAAGACCTAAATTGCTTGGCAATATTATACTTCCTAAGTTGGCTGGGTCATCTAAGTGTCTGGCCGGGACACCCCGGGGCATCTTGGCTTAATACTTGATTTTTAAGGTTAGGATTAGCTTTGAAGGGGGTGTCCAATACAACAAGACTGGAAATGGAAAAGTTCTTAAGGGTAATGATTAAACCTAAGTAGTTGTGCTCTAGTTCAGTGAATGGATGGGAAACAATTTTAAAAATTTCGGTTCAAACCTAATTCAAAGGCTCTAAGCCCTTTTACTTTTTTTTTTACTTATTAAATTATTTACTCACTCATTCACTCGCTCGCTTGTTATTAGAATACTTGATTTTTAATTTAAGGATTAGCTTAAAGGGTGTGTCCAATAAAGCCTGAGTGGCAATTGAAGGAAGCTTAAAGACAATGGTTGAATCCAAGTAGGTGTGGTCTTGTTCAGTGAATAAATCAGAAACCAGTTTAATAACTTCAGTTCAAACGTTTTTTAGACTGCAAAATTAGTCGACACATCATCACAAAGCATGTAAACTATGCTGCCATGCAGATTTTCTGAGCTTTAAGCTAAGGGGACAATTTAAGGTCACCTGTTTAAGGTCTTTAAGGCTATAAGGTCACCTGTTTATAAGCGATACCTTTGGAGAAGTATGATAATCATTTAAACACGCAAATATCCTTCAATCGTTTCTCAACGTTCGTCTTTTGGCATTTGGACACGAAGGAGATCTATAGCCTGACGTAAATAAACAAACTACCTACTGCTAAGACGGGAATCTTTTGATTCAGCAGAATCTGCCCCCACTGTGTCCTTAAAACCCATGCAATAATGGTCCATTAAGCCAATGTACATTTTTGTCCAATTTTAATGCCTTTTACATCTCCATGCATTTCAGACCAGCATTTTTGAGTACAAGTCCGTGAGTCTTGGTATTCATTTCTTTTTTCCCACAGACTAATGACAAGGATTTTTTTTCTTGATAACGTAATCGCCAAACCGTATAAGTTATGGCAGGGGGTTGACGCTTGTCTTTGGACCGTATAACTTTGGCAGGGAACCGTTTCTTTGTCCTCAAACTGTATGAATTTTGCAGGGGACTGTTTGTTTGTCCTCAAACTGTAAAAGTTTTGGCAGGAGACTGATTTAGTCGTTCATTCCTAAATTGTTGTTATTGGCAAGGAATGCTTTATATCACCTGTCCATGTATTAAAAAATCCGCCAACAAAATAAATAATTTTCCATGCTTACAAAATACTGCTGAGGCAGAAATTACAGTTAAACTTCAAAGCTGTGGAAGAGGAGACTTAAAAGGTTAATAAAATAATTTTTATCTACAGAATCCTAATACCTGGACTGTAACATGCTGATGTACAGAGTATTCACTCTAATCCAAGTTTTTTTATTCCTCTAAGAGGAAACTTATCAGCTCACTTCTCCCTGCCATAGAGAGATTTCAACACTGTACTGAGCAATGGCTCAGGTTTGGGTGATGGGGGATTCTTCATTAACTATGTATGTGGCTCCCTGGTATAGCACCAGATATAAACTTGCTCAATCAAAATCTCTGGTAGTTAGAGTCTACCCATCTTCTGGCATTTAGCATATTTTGACCAAGCTGATAAATCAAAAGTAATCTTACAACATGGCAACAATTTTATCATTAAAATTCAAAAAGATAGGCGAATTGAGAACCCCCTCGTCATCGCTATTTCAGTATGCACAGGAAACTAGCACAATGACCCACCAGAAGAACAAACGAATGGCATTCACACCCTTTTGGCACTCTGAATGAAAGGTTTTCAAAAGAATCAAATTACAGATCTGTTGTGTTGGGCGATGTTGGCAATGGCAAGTTTAAATGAAAGTTTTTAATTATATGCACGACTATGAAGTCCAGGGAGGACTTCTGTTTATTCCTCTATGAGAGTAGCAGGTTATAAAAAAAAATTCTAAATATTTTCGGAATAAGCTGTACACATACATGTTCAAATCCAAACCGCTTATCTAAGTTTTTATTTCACTTTATATCTAACCCTGGCCCGGCTTCCAGTCAAATTTTAGTTTCCACTGAGCCCGAGGACTGAAGCATTTTTCCCATGTCTGCTTTAGAGTAATTTTTAATGCTAAGCAGGTCTAGTTCGGCAAATATATTGACCACCTTTTTGAAAACTTCGGTTCAAACCTAATTCAAAGGCAAAAAAAATCCTTTTTTACTGATTTTCTTACTTGTTTAATTTTACACTTACTGACTTTTCCACCTTCTCATTTGTTAATGGTAAATTTTTGCCAAATCACTTAAGCTTCAAGTACGTGGTGGTGCTTGGCAATTTAATGCTTCCTAAGTTGGCTGGGTCATCTAAGTGTCTGGCTGGGGGACCCAATCTTGACTTTAATGTTTAGAATACTTGATTTTTTCAAGTTTAAGATTAGCTTTAAATGGGGTGTCCAATACAACCAGACTGGCCAGAATGGAAAAATTCTTTACGGTAATGGTTAAACCTAAACAAGGTCTAGTTCAGTGAATGAATGTGAAACAATTTTGAAAACTTAGTTCAAACCTATTTTAAAGGCAAATACTTTTCCTTTTTACTTATTTTTTGACTTATTTCATTACTCACTCGTTTGTTAAATGTTAAGTTTTCCCCACGAATTAAGATACTAGGCTTAGAACGTGGTGCTTGACAATATAGGCAATATTATGATTTCTAAGTGGGCTTGGAAATCCAAGTTTTCTGGCTCGGGGATGCATTAAAAAAATTAAAATAAATAAATAAATAAAGTAAAATTTTGAAGAGGGTGGAACAAATATTAGGGTTAAAATATAGCTATGGCTGTGTCCACCAACAGGCCTCCCAGGGACAAGTGGAACACATAAAACAAACCATTAAATTAAGACTGGCCAGAATCAAATTGACCATGGGCATGATTTGGTTGAATGCCCCATCCATTGCCCCATTAGCATCAGAAGCTCTGTAGACAGAGCAACGGGATTTAGCCCGTATAAACTAATAAGGGGAATTCCTTTTCTGGGGCCCCAAACTGCGCTTGCGAATAAAAAAATAAAATCACCCCCTAGGGGGAGCGCACTATTTGTATGATGAACTAAAAGCAGTTTGTGAAGCTTTCTTTGCAAAGGTCCAGCAAAAGAGGTAAGAGGGAGGACAAACAGAACCTGAAGTCACGTTTGCCCCATGGGTGTACCTAAAGGTCAGTGAAGTGAACCTCGCTGGATTACGAGTGACTGAGAAAACCTTGACTGGATAGAAAAGGACCACACAGTGTAGATCAGCACCAAAGCCTGTGTCCAAAAGTACGCAATCCGCATCTGAAGAGGCAGAGACCGAGTAAAAGCCTCAATCAACGGGGCAGAATAAATCCCCGATGCAGGTGCACGACAAGGATAGTCTACCCCTTGCTCCCAGCGCAGACAATCACTCAAAGAAGACATCTCACCTTTACAAATACACATATAGGTTATAAAGTGTAATCATTAAAGGAAAACACATAAGGAAAAAAGATGAGGACAAGCAAGATGTATGAGGAATGACTGTATGAGGGGGATTGTGGGATTTTAAAGTTTGTTAAACTTATTAGACGAGGCTGTGGTGAGCAGATGCCAGGTGAGGTGATGCTTACACCGATGGAGTCAAAACACACATTGACTAAACTATATGTCAGGTTAGAAGAGTTAAAACATTAAACAAAAAAACAGGTTTTATGGTCAAATTGAGAGACACGCAATCTTTAAGATTCTCCTGTAAGAGATTTTCACCTTGAACGGGAAAGGGACATCTGGGCAACTTTCTTCTGAATATGAGAGAATTACCTTGAATGCTAAGCATAAAAGAGGCATTTAGAGATGAGGATTTTTGAAGAAACACAGAGGGAAATCTGCTGCTCTGTGTGGTCTTCCCAGATCTACTTAAATAAATATGTTTTGTTCAATTACTTAAGTGTCTGTCCCTCTCTCCTTTTAAACAAATGCGCGGACAGTTTTGTCCAACACATCCATGTACACAGTCTTTTTACTTCCCTACTTGATTACTGAAATTCCCTCCTTTACGGTTTCTCTCACAAATCTCTTTATAAGCTTCAACTGATCCAGAACCCCATCCATTCACCATATCACTCCTGTTTTTAAAAAGCTACACTGGCTTCCGATTAAGCATCGTATTAATTATAAAACTCTATTACATACTTTTAAGGCTATCCATAATCTTTCACCACATTATCTCTGTAATCTCCTTATTACAACTCCTTCTCGCTCCCTTAGATCATCTTCTATTTATCTGACAGTTCCGTCAGCCTGTCTTGCTATGGAGCAGAGCATTCAGCCGCTCTGCTCCTCAACTTTGGAATTCCTTTCCACCTGACATTAGAAACAAAACCACATTATCTCATTTTAAATCTGCACTTAAAACTCATATTTTTAGAATTGATTTTTCATGTAGTTAAATTATACTGTTGTTATATTTTATTCTATTTTTGTTATTTTATTGTTTCTATGTACTGTGTCCTTGAGTGACAGAAAGGCGCCTTTGAAATAAAATGTATAATTAAAATAAATATTATTATTGTTACTCAAGGTGAATTCACTGCTTTAAACTGCCCCATAAAGTGTGTGTGGGGGGGGAGGGTGATGGGGGCAACGACAGACTTGAAACGTTCTCCCCTGAATGGTCACGGGAACCCCCCTGTGGCTCTTGTAGAGAATTAAACAGAATATAATGAATGTCCTCCCTGGACTTTCGGTAACATCTATCTAACTCAGTTTTGCACTTTTGTTTGTGCTAGGTCTGTAAATTATCCATCACCTCTGTGCAATAGCCTCCTTTTTACGCATTTGCCAGGATAGTTAAAATGCTTCGTGATGAAGTGACAATTAATTTTTCAATCTTTAAAACCGAAAGCGTTTCTAATCATATTTTGTTTTTCACTTCTTACTAAACACAAGGCACTTACTGACCAGTTTCCATCTTGCCTTGCTCGTCGGTTCATTCATTGAACTAAATCTGCATAAGTTTAACCATTACCCAACAGAATCCTTCCATTGGTAGTATTATGGTAGTATTGAAAACCCCTTTCAAAGCTCATCTTAAGCTGAAAAATCAAGTTTTTTAAACAATAAAGTTAGATTTGGGTCCCCCAACCAGACACTACTTAGATTACCAAGGCAACTTAGGAAACATAATATTGCCTATGATGTCAAGCTCCACCATCTAGGACTAGAAGTTGGGGAAATGTAACCATTGACAAATAAGTGAGTATGTTAGTGAGTAAGTAAATGTAAGTTTATTTTTGCCTTTTAATTAGGTTTGAACTGAAGTTTTTTAAATAGTTTAAAAATTTTGTTTAAAACTTAACAATTAACAAATGACCTAGTACACGAGTGAGTCAGTAAATTAAAAATGTAAAAAAAAATGAGTAAGGAAAAGTATTTGCCATTGTATTAGACTTGAACTGAAGTTTTCAAAAACTTCATATACATTCACTGCACTAGATCACACCTGCTTAAGGTTAAACATTACCCTAAAGAATCTTTTCATTTGCCGGTCTCGTTGCCTTGGA
>JAOUQT010070345.1:0-10296 GCA_025769995.1 Xyliphius kryptos
TGCAGGTAGTGGGTGTGAAAGCAGAAGATGCAGGGGACAGAGTGAGGTGGAAGAGACTGACACGCTGTGGCAACCCCATGATAAAAGGGAGAGGCCGAAAGAAGAAGAAGAAGAAGAAGGTCAAATATTCCCATAAACACACTCTTAAACCTTGTGGACAGCATTCAGAAGAGTTAAAGCTGTTCTACCTGCAAAGTGTGGACCAATGTCAAATTAAACCCTATGAATTAGCTTATATGTGAGTCAAAGCAGGTGAGCGAATACTTTTGGAAATATAGTCTACCACTGAAAACACCAGGCAATAATATTACCTTAGCTAATCCTAGAGCTTCATATACTCTTTCCACTCAAAAATATGTAATATTGGATCATTTTATCAATAAATAAATTAACAATAATAATATTTATGTCTCATTTGTTTAACTGGATTCTCTCTATCTATGTTTAGGATTCATGTGAAAATTTAAAGTTTTAAGTCATAACTGTGCAAAAATATATAACATTCATAAGGGTTCACAAACATATAACAACACTGTACTTGTACGTATATATGTCTTATTTAATCTACCAGCTTAATATTTGAGTTTTCTCATACCGTGTTTTTCTGTTCTTGTTGATTTGGAAAAGCCCTCCCTTGCATGTTATTTTGCGGCAGTCACAAGCCAGAATATTTATAATATAAAGACAGGAGGTCTGTGCAGTAATTTTCGATTACGTTAGGGGTGCTGTGTGTATTATAATAGAAAAAGATGATTTTGAATTGATAAATAAATATTAGTAATACTTTAACAGATTACTTTATTACATTTTCATGTTTGCTGAGTTATTCATTTTCCAAAATAGATCTATGTAAATCATAGAATGACAGAGTAAATGTGTTCCTGAAAGTGTCAGCACACAATTTGGGTATTGCCTGAATTGATTTTAATATGCTGAGATGTTGCTAAAAAAATGAAAAAAGGTTTCTTATTCTTTGCTTTTGCGGCTACACTGAGCAGCCAAGCATGGCCGACTCCTAAATCCTCAGATCAGCATTTCCTACCCCTTTCATACACCTTTTATTATGTTCATTAAGTGGGGAAAACATTGAAGATCTTACCATATTGGTAAATATACTATAAATTATTCGGATGAAAACTTTGCAAATAAGAATTATGATTAAATGTGGATAAAAATGCACTAGGTTTAACAAGAATTTTTTTTAATATAGAGAAAGGTACTTGAGTGTGATATGGAAAAAGCCAGGTGGTATAAAATGCTTCTTTCATTCTGTAATTTTTGTGCTTAAAAAAGACACAGGCTGTAACCAATTACCTGTGAATTCTGTGAGGGTTGGTACTGTATACATGACTGAAACTGCAGACTGGTTATAGACAACATCCAAACTAAATCCTAAACTCATTTTAGAAAGCACATATGATATCAGTGGTGTTACAACACTGCTGTTTTGAAACAAAGAAGTTACACTTCTAGCAAAAAGTACCTGGATGTGCTCATGGGTGCAATCACAAAAAAGTATGCTGTTCTGCATGGTGTTAATTAGCATTGAGAGACAGAACAGTGGAGCAGAAAGCAGAAAGGTCTCTAAATTATCCGTTAGTGTGTAAATGTGTGCATGCTTGTGTGGGTGTGCCCTACGATATATTGGCGCACTGTCTAGGGTTGTTCCTGCCTTCGCACCCAGAGTTGCCAGGTGGGCACCAGTTTCCCCGTGACCCTAAAACTAGGATTAAGCAGGTATAGAAATGATTGAATTAATGAATGAATAAAAACGTAAGCACTTCCCTGAGGGAAGCACTTCCCATTTTTGGGATGACAGGTCTTTCTCAGTCTTCCTGGCCTTGGTCCAGCACCTCTTCTTTTGGATGGTTTGCAGGTCAGGAAACTTCGGAGTGCCTGTCTGTCCTGCTTGGTGCTGTCCTGGAACCAGGCTGTGATGTTCCCTGTGGGAAGCTCTCAATGGTACAGGATTAGAAGTTTCGTAGTTCCTTGGAGAACAGTCTGATTTCCCTTAGACATCTGAGGTGATAAAGACTCTGAAGGGACTTCTTCGCTATGGAGTTGATGTGGCAACCCCATGAGATGTTTACCATTGACTGTGGTAAAGTGGAAAACTGTTCTGTGTCAGACTAATCAAAATGTAAAGTGCTTTATTAAAATCAGAGATGAAAAAGGATGACCCAAGATGTTATCAGTGCTCAGTTCATATGCCTGCATTTCTGATGGTATAGGGTTGCTTTAGGACATGTGGCATAGACACCATCAATGCTGAAAGGTATACCCAGCTTCTAGAGCAACATATGCTTTTATCCACACAACGTCTCTTTCGGGGAAGACCTTGCATTTTTCAACATGACAATGCCAAACCACATACTGCATCAATTACAGCATCATGGCTACATAGAGGAAGGGTCTGGGTACTGAACTGGCCAGCCTGCAGTCCAGATATTTCACCCATAGGAAACACTTGTCACATCATAAAATTGAAGATACGACAAAAAAGACCTAGGACAGTTAAGCAACTAGAATCCTACATTAGACATGAATGGGTTAACATTCCTATCCCTCAACTTGAGCAACTTTTACAGACTGTTGTAAAGAGAAAAAGGGTTGTCTCACAGTGGTAAACATTCTTGTTGTACTCACAACTTCTTTGAGATGTCTTCTTGTCACGGAATTTTAAATCACCCAATTTTTTTCTTTAAATTATACATTTTCTCAGTTTAAACATTTGATATGTCATTTATGTTCTATTCTGAATAAAATATGAAATTTTGAAACTTCCACATCATTGCATTCCATTTTTATTTACAGTATGTATTTTGTACCAACTTTTTTGGAATCTGGTTTGTAAGACACACTGCAGTGTCTGTTTCTACACCATTTCAATTTTCTTATGATCTGGACAAAAAAGATATAAGTGTAATACTATGACCAATTTTTACATAAGATTTTTTTCAGCAAATGTACTATAATGTCATCTGAGTGTTGTGTGATACAGATAAGAGACACATCATCTAGTTAGCCATACAATGCATGTTGTTGTTTAAAGTATGATAAAAGAAGACAAGCAAGCTATTGGCAGTTATAGACACAGATACAGATACAGTGACAAAACAGATAGAGAGAGAGGTAGATCCAGCAGTAGGGGAAGTTTATTCAAGTGGAGAGAGGAGAGAGACATTGGAGAGTGTGAAGTAAAAAATTTGGAAGTGGCTGCAAGTGAATAAGGTATTTATTATTGATAAGTTGAATAAGAGTTGATATTATAATTGAGTGTTGAGTGTCTATATGACTGCATTTCACATTGGCAGTAACAATGGTTTTATTACACATACACCCACACAGACACTATAGAAAAAAATAAGTGGTTACCAAGGAACCCTGGGGATAAGATACCAGGCATCCTAAGAAAATAAAAATTGAAGGAAAATTGGGCGCTCTACTACAGAGCAGCAGGGGGTCTACTATTATTGTCTTTTTAAAAGTTGGTGGAAAGAAAATGAGAGTGTGCAGGAGTTCTTTTGTAATGCTTAACACAAGAAAATGGTATACTCTTACCTGGATGTGAGACAGAGAAAATACACTCTGCATCAAGCCACATAACTGACACTCATTAGCTCATCAGACATTGTATCCAGGATCTTCCAAAGATGCCCTCCGATTACTTTGGGTCATCAAGATTCAGTGTCAGAAGCTCCCTTTTAGTCTATGATTAATTGTATCATTGTGCTTCTAAGGAATATGAAAACTCTTATCAAGGCATCTGCTCTCATAAATTTTAACATCCAAAACGTGATCATTTCTGCTCCTGCTGCCTTGCATGTTAATGAATTGTTGTGCCTTTTTTATTTAAAGAGAAATAAGAATAATTAGAAAATCTGCAAGAAAAATATGTTGCAAATTACAGGACCATTTTTATTTGTATGGATCTCTAAGCCCTCCTCCTCTTCCCTAGACAGAATGCATTGGGTCTTTACGACAAGACAAAACACAATTCCCACAACTTTATGTGATACAAAACACAACTTATGTATGGTATGAGGTTGAGGGAGATCTGAGTTATTCCAGTGGGGCTTCAATTTGTTAGTGGTTAGTGGGTTGGCAGACACGCCAGTAATTTCAATGCTGGAGCTACAGTAAACACATGAAACATTAAATAAAACATGTTTAGATAATAAATGTAATTAAATTAAGTGAAAAAGTAATTAGCTCTGAGCATTTTTCCTATCCCACTCCAGCTTCTTTTTCCCATGCACTCTGATCTCAGCTAATACTTTTACATTCATAACTCTGTAATGACATGACCATTTTGCATTATATTTTTGTGCAAGCTTGTGGCTGATTAGTTTTATTTTGGCAAATGAAATAAATCCAAGCAACATAAACAACTTTTATTCCTTTTTGTTGTAAAAACCTAAAAGTTCAAGAAAACTAACACTTTCACCTCATGGTAAGAAAAAAATTTAAAAACTCAGGAAAGCTGCCACTGCTTCTCTCAATGGCCAGGGCTATTACATTGTAGTTGTTTATATTTAGCACCACTTTAAGCCTTTAAATATTATCTACAAGGTTATATCGAGAAACAATGTTATGTAAAATTTGCAATTTTCCTAGCATGCCTGTCTTTGGACTAGCGAGAGGAACTGGAGCACCCGGAGGAAACCCATGCGAATACGGGGAGAACATAAAAATTTCCAGGGTCGCCACACCCATGTCCTTTTTGCTGTAAGGCAACAGCGCTACGAACTACACCACTCTGCTACTCCAACACTATTAAAAAAACATGATTTGATGAATTGAATCAACATGATACTAGCTGGGCCTTGCACATAAGAAAGGGGGTTGCCATGTTGAGCAGCAATTCAGAAACATGTGGTTGGATGACTTCTTGGGGTTAGCATGATTTAGCCTGCATGGTCAGTGAAACTAGATTAAACATGGTTTAAAACAGGGAAATCCATAAAATCAAAGAATCAAAAAATATTTTTTATTTGTTTATAAGAGCTTTTGATCTAATCAGTGATATTTTAATGTATACTTGTGAACAGTAAACACATTTTTAAAATGAAATGAAACATTAGATTAGGTACACCTAGCTAACACCTAGCTTACACAATGCGGCTGCCAGAAGAGTGGTGAACATCCTCCATATGCATATCAGTTTATGGCTCCCGCAACAGCTCCTAACCTTGCTAGTTTGCCGCTTGCCTCTTGGACCAACAGTTGATGGCTAGACAATGTATTACCTTTATATGAACGTTTCTTGTGGTTCTCCTGCTCGTGTTCCTGCTCATATTACAGGAAAAGTAAAACCCTAGCACCAAATCTTCGGGCTCCAAGTATTTATCTGTGAGTCAAAAGTCGCTCTGTTTACTTATAGCTGGTAATTATTGCCTTTTTTCATGTAGTGGACAGATCAACACTTTATATGAGAACTGACTGAGATCATATGCCACCCTCCAAGAGTTCCTAATCCAGTGATCATTGACTGCAATCTAAATTGTTCATTTTAATTATTATATTCAACAAGCCTTTTATAACTCACTAGAGGGATGAACGGTGTTCAGGAAAGATTTTAATATTCCAGTTTCCAACTTCCCAAATTCTATGTTAATTTATTATTCTTTTTTCATTAGACAAGAAGATAACTACAATGGAAAAACAAAGGCGGACATTAAAAACGTCAACAGAGAAAAGTCTGGGGGAAAGATAAGAATAATGTTCTGCAAATCATCGTGAGCTAATCTTTTCAGCACATCTTTAATCCATCAACTCCCACCTTCCAGGAAGAGTTAGCCTATTCACACAGACAACATTTAAACGAAGAGCTGGTCTACCACACAGGATATAAAGGAAGTAAGTATCATATGCCTTTTCTGGGAACAACATTTTTCAGCTCCAGTTACGTTGACAGGTCATCCATCCTTGTCTCCTGATATGCACAGTGACATCTGTCAAGCAATATGGAGGACAGAAATAGTGTTTGTTGTTAATATATAAAGTATATATTGTGTGATACAACCTTTTAAATGAACTAATATGTGTTCATTATATTTACATTCGTAAAGCTCATAAAGTAATTTTTTTTACTTACATCCAGGTTTAGTCTTACGTAGTAAAAAGCCTCACCGAAAGTGTCCTTCTCTGCGGTTTTGTACAACAGAAATCATACAGCACAGACCACTCTACTCTATCATATCGACACAATAATAGCTCAAAACTGTGTAGACCAGTGATTGCATTTTGCACCCAAGGGCTACCACTCATCCACTAATCCACTAATCATCTATTTATTTTGACCCTAAGCTAACCTATATCAGTACCAAAGTGGGGAAATAGTGTATTGTTTTCTTAAAATAGATGCTATTGGCAATATAAAAATAATAAAGCCATCTTGTATAAATTGCAAATTGTGTAACTGTTAATTCTGTTGGCAGTAATATAGAACAAATAATTTTTAGTTTCATCAGCTAGGGGTCTACCTCATCATTTTGAAGGGAATAGTTCACTGACTGTTATCTCAGGGCATGGAAAAAACTCAATCAGTACATGAGCCAGGATTCCCCACTGTGTCCTATATTCGCTATATTGCTAACAGTGCCAGGACACGGCTTTTAAATATACAGCAGGATTGTCACAATCTGTGTTAACCTGTAACACTATTAGGCACTACAGTCAGTATTTGGCAAAGGAGCAAAAAAGCAGCACCAGGTAAAATAAACATTCAGAACTTATTTAAGACACTTAATAAATTAGTGCAGTCATTTAAAGCCATGCATGTAAAACTTAAAAAAACAAAGTGTATCTTTGCAGAAAAGTGTATCTTTATGTAGAATCGTATTACTGTTAGTAGCTAATCATTGTTGTGGCATCATATGGCAGTATCTCAGCTCTATAGGTATGTTGAAGTCAGGTATACAAGCTCTGACATTCCAAATTAATATGTATAAGTGTGTACGCTAAATTACTTCAGTTTAAATGTAAAATATCATCATCTATAACAATATTGTTTCACAAAGAGAATGCCTAAGCCAGTTATACAAAGTTGTGTGAGAAAAACCAAAAACGCACTCTTGGCTATATGTCAAGGACAAAATCAATATATTCTGTACTCTTCTGCTAGAAAATTAGCCATCCACATCATATTCTTCACCCTGCTTGTTTTCCTGAGATTTTTAAATTGTCAGTCTTCTGATTCCTGTTAATGGCAAACAGTCCCACAGGGCCAACCAGTGCATGCTTCAATGCTGAATCCAATCATTTAACCTCAGCTCTCTGAAAGGTTACTTACAGGTTAATCAGCCATATAAAGATCTGCTGCTGTGTTCTAGCTTCCTTTCCGGAAGATAGAAAGCAGATCCGCATACATACACTCGCAAGAACTGTTTTTTAGATTTTATACTGCCAGTTTCAAACATCACCCCATCTGTCGGGACTGAAAATTGAGCATACAAAACCCGGTAACGCCAGGATTCAGAAACAGATGGAAAGTAATTATGGGAGACAGCATGCTAACTATGCTGCATTGTAGCGTTCCTCTGCCCTTGTCACTTCCCTGAATGAGCTATGCCAATCTTAACAGATGCTGCTGATTATATTGTTGAAAAGAAAGCAAGACTCATTGACAGTTTCAAAAAAGTTTAACTCTAAGAAAGTCGATACTGTACCGGCTCATGATACAAGGAAAATATGATCATTAATCAAGAGTTTTTTGACACAATGCTATACACTATGAAATCTGGTGGTTCTGAAAATCCTGGTTTTGTAAAAACATTGATATTGTATTCTTGAGGGTAGATACAGTAACTATTGGGTATCACAACCTCAACTGTACATGGACTATGCATTTCTCTGCGCTTCTAACCCTGATAAATGTAAGACCTCAGTGACACACCTAAATCATTAAATGCCTTTAAAGACCCTATGTTCATGTAGATATTTGATGTCAAGATGATGTGGATGTTCATGCAGAGTTTATTCATATGAAATTTACATGCTGTTTCAGTTCCTGTTTTTCCTATGCTTCACGTTTTTGTTCACTGTGTTTATTTCTGTTCCACTTCTACAATGAGTTTATAATTTTATATCTCAGGTGAAGTGCCTTAGCTGTTACATATTTGTTTCCTTCTTTTATCATGGAGCTCTTCTTTAATGTACTAAATCAAATAACCCAAATAATTTTTTGAGAGCTTGTCCGTCTGGACCTGTACTGGACCGTGCTTCATGATTAAACCACCGCATTCCTCCAGGCTCTGTGCATCTGCTTATACACATGCTTACACTAACTACAGTAGCTTAACTTGATTGACTTCAAATAATTTTCATTACTTCTGCAGTTTTTATCTGAAATATATAGAAATGTCAAGTTTCATGGTTTATTTCTTTACGTCTAAACAATATTGGAATAAACCAATAAACCAAATACATTCTCGAATATGGTTCCCAGGTTTCTTCAAGCTGTCATGAACATGTTTACCAGGCATGTGTAAAACGGGGCGTAGAGTGCTTAGAGTGAACATGGAAAGAAACAGAAAGTCAAAGCAACTGCTGCGCATGAATGTAAACATAAACAAAAACATAAACATGACATGAACATAACCATAAATATGGCAAAACAAAGGTCCATAAGTCCATGACCTGTAACAAAATAATAAAAAAAAACATAATGCCAAGACAGATTGTATTCTCAAAGAATACAGAAGATTCTTACCAAATAAAACCACATGGTGTTAATCACAACTGTTTCCTATTCAGCAGTCTACTGCCTTATGTATTTTACATAGATTACTTGTTTATGTTTGTGTTTAAATTGATTTATTGGACAAATAAGCAAAACTCTTTTATTGATGTACAATTCCTATAATGCTAGGATGCTACGCCAGTCATGGCAGCATAAATGGCTGGAGAGCAGACACCAGAAACTGAGGGTGTGCAACCACATAAGGCTGATGGATTTGCCCTTTCAAGAGTCAAAACTGCTTTCCATGCTGTTTACTGCTACACCTCTGCTGTCACAGTAATTCACTGCATTGCTGCACAGTCATTTTTCAGCATTTTTGCTTCACTAAAGACTTTGCACTGCCCCACAGCTCTATTGTTGAGGTACAGTTGTGTTCAAAATAATAGTAATGTGTATAAAACAACTGAGAAAATCTTAATTATCATAATAACATTTATTAATATACAAGATATATAAATACAGGGAGCACAGGGAGCACTGCATATTCAAATAACAAATTACAATTTGAACAAAATATACATTTTAACTGAAAATGAAAAAAAGAATAATCAGCTGTTCAAAAAAAATAATATCTATATATTCATTTCTAAACTAGAATATTTACAGAATAAACAAAAATTTCTTTACAGTATTAGTTTATATAAGATTATTTACAGATTTACTTACACAAATTCTCAATCAGATTGAGGTTGGTCTTGTTGGTCTGGAAAAGGAATGTTGCTGGTGTGTTTGAGGTGGAATGCACTTCTTCAGCATAAGAAACATTATCTTTTTACCATTTTGATATATTTAAACTGACTCCAAAGTGTATCCCCAAACCATTATGCTTGCACCTCCATGTTTTAAAATCTTAACAATGTACTGTGGTTAAAATTATGTTTTTATGGGTCGTCTGTGGCCTTTAGAACAGTCCTGCTCTCAGCGGAGAGCATGTCAATGTGTTCTTTAGAAAACTAAGCTTTTCAACGTATATTTTTTTAAACAATGTTATTTTATGATGGTTTTTTGCCAACAAATTATGCTTATGTAGAAATTTTATGATTGTTGCAGAACTCACAGGTAACTGAATATTTTATTTGATTTTCCTGGAGCAGTTAAGCTATATATATATATATATATATATACAATTATATATTTCCCCCTCCCCAATTAACTTCTTGTTCTCATTTTTTTATATTTTGATGTAATGTCTGGAATGACCCATTTGACTCACTGGTTAAAACCAGCAGGTAAAACATTTGCTGCACTCCTTCTATAACAAAGTGACACCTGTTTCTTTACAGAAGGAATGACTTCACTATTTGAACTCCACACTGCTATTCATTTGAACAGGCCCCTTTTTATTAAATAAATCAATTACACCCAATTAATTGTGTGCATATCATGACGTTTGATTCTGTTGGATTCCATTACACGGCTACACCTAGCCATGAATCTTTCGCTGTTGAATGATCTTTTCTGGAAAAATCTGTAATTAAATACATTAGTGATGGTAGACTGCTATTATTCTGAACGGCATACTCCTGACTCAATTCAGTCACCTCTATGATCAT
>JAOUQT010070355.1:0-10295 GCA_025769995.1 Xyliphius kryptos
TCACTTTCATGTTCATCAAAGCAATCTTTTGAACTCTGCACCCAGAATGTTGTGTACATTGTGATATTTGGAGTAAACCTGTGCTCTTATCCTGCTCACTGAACCTTCACACTCTGCTCTTACTGTATGTGTATAATCAGAATCTGTGTTGCATGTACGTTACTAAATTCTTTAAATTCGGACGTGTTTTAAGAGTCATAATACTGAAAAAGCTTTTTTGTTTGTTTTTTTGGATACATTATTTCGTCAGAGTTTTATATACATTTTTTCATAATCAAGTCTAAACTGACTGTACAAGTCACTTTTGGTCTGTGAAAATACAACTTCCCATGAAACAGCATTTCAGAAAACATCAAAAACAGAGTGCAGATTTAATAACTATTATTAAATTCGTCCAGTAAAAAAAAAGTTCCTTTGGTGTCCGTGCCAAACCCATATCTAATGTTTGTACAACAGTTCTACTGTGGTCTCATCTGACCATAAAAGATGATCCTGCTGAGATTTTTAAATCTGCCAAACTGGAGCAGCTTGAGATGGTCTGAGACAGCAGCAGCATTTTTTCTTAAAACCTAACTTTACAACTTCTGGCAACATGCATGTAGTCAGCTAAACCATTATGCATGATCTGCATTTCATTTTTTATGTTTATGAAAAAAGGTTTAAGCAGTTTAATTTCACTAGTTCACATTTGTGAACTAATGTAAAGAAAACAAGTTCCAATTCATTTAGAACCATCAATACTAATGCTTTAACTCAGGAAGAGTTAAAAAAAATCAATATTTGGTGGAATAACAATCCATCCATTCATTATCTTCCGCTTATTTCTCTACTAGGGTCGCGGTGGGGTTCCCCATGCCCTCCCAGGGGAGAACATCTCGGCGCTGGGCAGATACACCCAGGACAGGGTGCCAATCCATCGCTGGGCACACACTCACTCACACATACACATACTATACAGGGCAATTTAGAGCATTCAGTTTATCTGGAATCCATGTTTTTGGACTGTGGGAGGAAACCGGAGAACCCGTAGAAAACCCACGCGGACACGGGGAGGACATGGAAACTCCACACAGATCGGGATTCGAACCAGGAACCCCCAGCGCTGAGAGATAAACATGCTAACCACTAAGCCACCGTGCCACCCTGGTGTAATAACCATGATTTTTTAATCCCAGCTTTCATGCACAGTCTTGGCATTCTTTCCACGCGTCTCTCACACGGCTTTTGGATGACCTTATGCCACTCCTGGTGCAAAGATTCAATCAGTTCAGCTGTTTTTGATGGCTTGTGATATTTCTTGGTGAATATGAACTTGTTGTAGACAATAAAATATATAAGATGCACAATTACTACTACTTTACTGATTTCGGAGAGGAAGGTGATGTAGCAGTCAAATGTTAATAGCATGCAGGCTAAATATAATCATTTTATTTTTATTTGAGTGTAAACACCTTTTGCTGTAAAAGGTAAAAACATATCACTACCTTCCCCCTGTCATGCACGTCTTTTACCGACTTATTAAACAGGAAGGGGTACAGTGGCACGAAAGAGCACAACCTGACAGGAAAAGAACAAGGAAGTGTGAGTGGAATCAGTAAAAAGGTGAAAGTGATGGTTACTGGAACAAGTGAGTGGACTTGACAGATCCAGATGAGAGCTAGAGGACACATCCGACTTTAGCTCCACTGCTGAACTTCAAGCTTCGTTTAATTGTTTTGTGCTCGGCTCATGGTAATGCTTAACCACCTCTCACTGCTTACCCTGTCCTTTTTAGGAGAAGTGTTCCTTACGATCCGGCGTTCTCGTTTTCGCTCTCATCACTTGACACCCTCCTCTGGTTTTCACACATAGTCTCCTGAGAAGCTCTTTCTGCTGCAGACATGTTTACCTCTCTTAGCATTAGCCTGGCTAGTGCTATTCATTTATCTTTGTCTTTGTGATGGTCTGAAGCTTACTTAAGATGAATTGGAAAGTGGATGTTTCATAAACTCCGGCGTGTTGCGTTTGTTTTCTGGCCAAGGGGCATAAAATATTGAAACACATTTCACAAAGTCCAATGACAATTTAATGAGAAAAGATTTTGTTTCACCAGCAGGCAACACCGCTTTTGCAGGATCCAATTCCAGATACAGAACACCTGGGTTAAAGTTACAAGGGCTCTTGATCACACTATAATTTGCATACACACGCACACATGCACAAGTTTAGGAGTTTTGGTTTTTATAATTCATAAAGGTGCCCTGTTCACCTTCAGCGTCAGTCAGCGTTACTGAGACTGTTAACCAGTTCAAACAGGAATTCAACAATTTGAGATTTTTACAGACTTTTGGTTATTATCACATTCCATCCATCCATTATCTTCCGCTTATTCCTCTACTAGAGTCGTCGTGGGGTTCCCCATGCCATCCAGGAGAGCAGACACCCAGGACAGGGCGCCAATCCATCGCTGGGCACACACTCACTTACACAGAAACACACAGGGCAATTTCGAGCTGTCAATTTACCTTGAATCCATGTTTTTGTATTGTGGGGGGAAACCGGAAAACCCGAAGAAAACCCACACGGACACAGGGAGGTCATGGCGAACGTGAGAGGCGAACGTGTTAACAACTACGCCACCGTGCCGTCCTATCATCATATTCTTACAAACAAATTTACAACGCAAAATATTTTGTTATATATAAGTGTTTTTTTATCATATTTATAACACTTATTAAATCAGGAGTTCCCATAATAAAATTGTTTGAATTTAAATTAATTATGCACAATTATCTCACTATGGATAATCCTTTTATTTAGGTTGTTACAGATATTTGTTTAATTATTTTTAGTTTTTTGGGCCAGATAATCAGATGTCTGGGTGTTAAGATATTAAATCCCTTCAGTAACTCACAGTTAGTGATAATAATTTAAAAAAATGTAATTAATTTCTACAAAGGACATGGTCACGTATTGATCACTTAGATTCTTAAACCCTTAGTTCACGAATGGGACATTTTCATTTATCATACACGGGCATAACTCACTGGTTAGGGTGTTGGGCTATCAATCAGAAGGTTGTAGTTTCAAACCCAAGGGGTCTGTGAGCAAGTCCCTTAACCCTTATTGTTCCAGGGATGCTGGTCCCTGTGTTCTGACCCAAACCATGTTGGGATACTTAGTCACTTTGGATAAAAGCGTCTGCTAAATTACCAAATGTAAATAATAGTGCTATTGATTGCATATCCTAATAATTACAATACATGCTTTAAAAAGTATTTAAACCAGAACATCTGACACTAACAATCAAGCTAAGGTTAAAATCATATGCTTTTGATATCACACCCACCCTCCCCCACACATTCTGATTGTAAATTTAAAGTGTAATAGTGGCAATATA
Source organism: Xyliphius kryptos (assembly GCA_025769995.1). NCBI lineage: Eukaryota > Metazoa > Chordata > Actinopteri > Siluriformes > Aspredinidae > Xyliphius > Xyliphius kryptos. The sequence goes on from JAOUQT010070355.1 coordinate 3,380, forward strand.
AGGGTTGTGGGTTCAAATCCCAGGTTCACTTAAGTTACCAATGTGGGGTTCTGACCCCTACTATTAAGTGAGATTGTTGTAAGTCGCTTCGAATAAAAGCGTCTGCTTAATGTAAATGTTATATCAGAGGCAATTTCAAACATTACAATTTGGAAGCCATTCCACCAGCCGATTCTGATCCAACTTCCTGGAATGACCACACATGGTAGCCAGCTGTAATGCAGATATAAACACGGTCATTCCTCAAAACCACACTTGGAAATCCAAACCCCTCCAAAAACATGACATCATAATGGACACTGTTCATGTCAGCTGAATTTACCTTCTTTAAATAAAAGAAAAACAAAATACTGCATACTTTGCAAACAGCTCACAGAAACGAACAAACCAAAGTGTTGCATATGTGATATGGTAGTCGCTCCGACGATTTACTTAAATAGCCCTTTTTTCTTTCACAACAAAATGCCTTAAATGAATCATCATGATACCTGAGCCTAATTATTCCCAAATCAATAATCCCTTAGATTTTGAAGGCAAGGATTACAGTGATTTAGGGATATAGTTTCACAGTTTTAGCAAAACAAATACCTGTTCACCTATGAATGGATGCGCTACAATCTTTATTTCTACGGTGGCTTAGTGGTTAGCACATTCACCTCTCAGCGATGGGGATTCCCAGTTCGAATTCCAACCTGGGTGGTGTTTCCATGTCCTCCACGTGTCTGCGTGGGTCTCCTCCAGGTTCTCCGGTTTCATCCCACATTCCAAAGAATGCTCTAAATTGCCCCATATAGTGTGTTTATGTGTGTGTGGCTATGTGAGTGAGTGTGTACCCAGCGCCTTGTCCTGGGTATATCTGCCCAGCGCCCAAGACGTTCTCCCCTGATGGGCATGGGGTATCCCCCCTACAACCCTCAAGATAATGAATGAATAAATAGTTTTTATGTTGTGTTAATTGTAAATAATTACAAATCCTGACATGAAATGCTACAAACCAGACCAGTATAAGTTATTCACAGCAGTTTGCATCATCAATCCTCTCCTTTGTGTCTTAAAGCAGCGGTAGGTAACCTAATAAACATCCTACACGTGAAGTAGTGATGTAATTAGATGATCTGTTAAAACAACGGCTCTATCTGCTGCCCTTAAACCGAAACCTAATAAACCAACCAAAGCCAGAAGGAGTTTTTAACGCAGTGTCAATCACCGCTCATACATACGTGGCATGCAGCCCACCCACCTTCATGCTTTCACATGGTCAAGCTTAATAACCTCAGCATGCGGACAGCCTCCTCTGTGGGCAGTTAATGCAACTGAAAGGATGCATGGGAAAGGGACCCAGATGTTGTACTTATTCCGATTTTTAACAAAGTCCACACTCTTCTTAAACCTGCATACTTCAATTTAAACTGTATTAGTGCAAACCACATCAAACGCCTCAGCGGTTAACAAGAGATCAATCAAGTCAGTTCTTATATGGGTTCCCATATATTCTCTTGGTTTCTGTGGCCCTTAACTTACAGATAAGTTGGTCTAACAGATAAGTTGCTGCCTTTCGTACTCCGAACCTTGTCCTTCATATTCAAGTTCGGCCTCGTCGAATGAAACGGTGTGCCTTTCAGACCCAACTGCGCCGCCGCTTGATCCAGTGAGTTTGTCACCTGTAGGTACTGAGTGTACTGTCCCGTTTCTTCCCAGATCAGTCAGAGATTTAGCAATCCTGAGTTTTTTCAGAATCCCATGAATGGTTGGTCTAGCAGCTTCGGCAGCGGCTGCCGCGGCCGCCTCCTCCGCCTCCCTTATTTCTCGTTCCTTGTCCTCCTTAATTCTTTCCCTTTCTTGCAAGACCTCAGCTGCACCCTCCCCAACAACAATCATATCCTCTCCAAAGCGGGGTGGCCCTTTCACAGGGTTGTGGTCATAGGAAAACAGTCGAAGGGCTGGGAGGCCTAGAAGGCTGGGGATGTGTGAGATCTGATTCCGATCTAAATCCAGAATCTCCAGCAGCTCCATCTTAAGCAGAACTTGGGGGAACACTTTAAAGCGATTTCCATATAGCCAGAGGCCGCGCAGTTCCTTCATGCACCCCAGGTCCGAGGGCAACGAGCGCAGCTTATTGTCACCCATCTGCAGTGAGCGCAGATTGGGCAGCTCATAAAGCAGTTTGGGGAAGTGCTGAAAATAGTTGCTCTCCAGCCACAGACAGCGCAAGCTCTGCAGGTTTTTCAACTCCTGTGGCAAGCCCATCAGCCGATTGCTGCCAAGGTACAGATGGGTGAGGTGGACCAGCTGGCACACGGCCAGTGGGACATCATCCAGTTTGTTGAAGTCAAGCGCCAGAGTGCGCAGGCCCTGCAGCTGCACGAGTCCAGCCGGCATCGTACGCAGCCGATTTCCACACATGTACAGTTTCTCCAAATGTGTCAGGCCCAGCACTTGCCTGGGGAGCTGTCGGAGTTTATAATGGCTCAGGTCCAGCACTGGCTCACCACTGGCCAAGAGTTCGTCTACACCTAACGGCAGTTCTTCATCTACAAACTCCTCTTCCTTCTTCTTTATCTCTTTCTCCACCTCCTCAGTATCTGCTTCCTCTTCTCCACCGTCACTCTTTGGTTTGGATTCGTCGCCTTCCTTTTCTTTATCCGCTCCACCTTGGTCTTCTCCCTCTTTTTGAGAGGAGTTGCCCATACCCTCTTGCGTCTTTTACAGTGTGGGTATATGTTGATTGAGGGTACTAAACGGTGTGCATGCTTTATGGCCTGAGTGGTTATGGAGGTCTCCAGGTTGTTTTGCTCTGACTCTAACAACTCCACTCGCCCCAGCACAGAACGATGCTACACGGGGTGTCATGGTGCAGTGGCTGCGTGCTACCTAAACTCAGTTGCCGGATAACAGTACCAAGTGTCGGTGAACACTTTATCCACATGGACATCCATACTCAAGTTTTTTTTAGCACAGAGCGTGATTAAAGTAATAATAATAATAGTAGTAATAGTAGTAGTAGTAATAATAGTAATAGTAATAGTAGTAATAATAGTAGTAGGTATCAAAGTTGTGAACATTAATCTTGTCAGTGATGTTAAAGTCAGACTGCCTTCCAAAACTTTTTGTAGCTGTCAAAATTTGTTATGGCATCAAGTAAAAAACTGCCGTTTCGTTCAACGGAGCCCAGGCTGCGCGCAAAGCTCTCCATATGTGCTGCATGCGCAAACTTGTCGCACTGAAATCCTTTTCCATGTGCTCTTTAATTCTGGGCATGACTGCTCATCCAGCTCGCAGATGGAATTCAGATCTCACACACACGCGCACACACTTATCTCCGGCTTTATCACGCTGGTCAGCACGGTCCAAACGAGATGATGCCGCACTGTTGATGCGGAATAGTCGACCATTGACCAGTTAGCTTTTTTTTTCTCGGAGCAAATTTAAAAATCAGACAAAACTTAGTACATTAGTAAATCCACAGTGATGAAAGGAGTCAACAAGACTGTAAATTAGTTTTTGTCCCGTGCCAGTAAAACAGCACCGCTCTGCTAACATCAGACCACCGCTCTGTCTGAAAGCGATCTGTGAGAAAGAGCGAGGGAGAGAGAGAGAGAGATGGGTGGAGTAAAAGAGGTAGCAGGATGGTAAAACTGGAGGGAGATAGATAGAGAGAGAGAGAGAGAGAGAGAGAGCAATAGGAAAGCATAAGATGAAACTATAATATGTTTGTATTTAAAAATATAAGAACAGAATTGTAAAAAAAAGTCTAATTAACAGATCGAGATTAGTTAAAAAGATGAAGGCCATGTTTAGTTAACAATTTAATAATTTAAAGGTTTAGGGCCCTATGTAGGCCATCCAAGTTCCTCCAAGCCAAACTTGGGCAACTTTGCCTTTGTGGGCTCTGCTTTTTGCCCGTAGCGAACATGCTGAACCAAAAACGGGCCTTCCCCAATATGTTTTCATATAATGCTTGATTTGTATATGTCATAAAGACCAGGTGTTGTACAAAAAGCAAAACTTGTATATATATTTAATCAATACACACAGACTGATAGATTCCAAAAGTGTATTTCTTTTAAATGTGATGATTGAAACTGAAAACTAATGAAAATCTCAAATTTAGTAGCTCAGAAAATGTCAATATTGTGAAAAGGTTCACCATTAAAGACAACTGGTGCCACACTCTTATCAGCTAATTAACTCAAAACACCCGCAAAGGCTTTTAAATGGTCTCTCAGTCGAGTTCTGTAGGCTACACACTCATAGGGAAGAATGCTGACTTGACAATTGTCCAAAAGACGACCATTGACACCGTGCACAAGGAGGGCGAGACACAAAAAGACTTTACTAAAGAGGCGGGCTGTTCACAGAGCTCTGTGTCCAAGCACATTAATAGAGAGGTGAGAGGAAGGAAAACAGCGTCAGAAGCTTGGACTGATGCTGAGTGCTCCAAAGTTCTGTTCTATGATAAAAGCACATTTTGCATTTTGTTTGGAAATCAAGCTCCCAGAGTCTGGAGGAAGAGAGGAGAGACATGGAATCCACGCTGGTTGAGGTGCAGGGTAAAGTTTCCACAGATGTTTGAGGTACCATGTCATCTGCTGGTGTTGCTCCATTGTGTTTTCTGAGGTCCTCGGTCAACGCAGCCGTCTACCAGGAAGTTTTAGAGCACGTCATGCTTTCTGCTGCTGTCCAACTTTATGGAGATGCAGGTTTCATTTTCCAACAGGACTTGGCACCTGCACACAGTTCCAAAGCTACCAGTATCTGGTTTAGGGACCATGTATCTCTGTTCTTAATTGGCAGCAAACTCGTCTGACCTAAATCCCTCAAAAAATCTATGAGGTATTATAACGAGGAAGATACGGCAGAGCCAACAATTCAGAAGAGCTGAAGGCCATGAGTAGAGCAACCTGGACTCTCATAACCCCTGAGCAGCGACACCGAGCCAAAGGAGCACCTACTAAATACTAAGTGTTGTACACGCTCATACTTATCAATTGGCCAACATTTCTAGAAATCCTCTTTGTGTATTTGTCTTAATATTTACATTTTTTGAGATTCTGAATTTAGAATTTTCATTAGTTGTAAGTTCATCAAAATAAAAATAAACATTTTAAATCTATCAGTCTGTGTGCAATGAATGAATATAATATACAAGTTTCACGTTTTGAATGGAATTACTGAAATATTACTGAAATTACTGAGACTGACTTTACTGACAAGGAAGTGTGCCATTACTGTTGTCTTTATTTTGTTTGACGCACAGAAAGAGGGATACAGGTTTAAAAGAGCAACACAGAGCTGACACTGCAGTGTCCTTAGTGTGGGATGATGTCACGATGTTTACATAAATGTAGGTGGAATAAAGAGTTCAGTTTAGGTTAACGTGGCTGATGAACATGAGGCGTAAATACAGTGAGAAACCTTCTGCTTAAATGCTACCATCAGCATCTCATTCCTTTTACAGACAGACTGTATGTGGATAATCTAAGGAATTTAAAGTAAGTTCCTCTGTGGTTAGTTCGCCTCTCAGTGCTAGGGATTCTTGGTTCGAATCACAATCTGGGTGTAGTTTCCATGTCCTCCCTGTGTCCGTGTGGGTTTTCTCCAGTTCTCCGGTTTCCCACAGTCCAAAAAACATGGATTCCAGGTAAATTGAATGCTCTAAATTGCCCCCTATAGTGTGTAGATGTGTGAGCGTGTGCCCAATGATGGATTGGCACCCTGTCCTGGGTGTATCTCCCCTGGATAGGCATGGGGAACCCCACCGCAACCCTAGTACTGGAATAAGCGGAAGATAATGGATGGATGGAATTATTAACCCTGTTGGTAAAATATATAATTTTTAATCAATGTGATGGAAGAATCCCGGAAACCTCTTTAAATAGAATATCCATTAGCTTATTATTTTTTCTCTTTCTTTATCTGTATTCACCCCAACAATACGGGTGCAGAATGATTAAAAGTGTGTACAGTTGCAGGAACGTCTATGTGTGTAACAGTCACTGTTTGTGATTCGTAAGCGCTTATCAAGCTCTTTATGGAGAACACTGTGAGATTCTGCCTGCCATATTTGTACAAACTGGCGAGTGGATCCTGTTCCTTTTCTGTCAGCTCACCCCAGTCTGGCCATGATCTGTTCTCCTCTCCTCAGCTGCAGTTATTTTGCTTTAATAAATCATTCTGCATTCTTTCTGGAGATTTAAACACCAGGTGGTTCACCGTTCCATGACGATTCCATTTGTCAGTATGGACAATTTACACCATGATTGATAGTTTTTTTGCGCAGTGGTGTCTACTTTAAGTGTTTGTTGGATGGATTTTTTATAAATGAAACAAATAAGTAATATTTACTAAATAATAATGATGTATTAATAATAGCATTTACAACAGCAGTGGTTGTTATGACGTGTTATGTTTTCATAATATAAGGGTTACATCTGTCTAATAAGAATAGTGTTTTTAAAAAGGACTTTTTTTCTGGATGTTGCATTTCTGGATGTTGTAGTTCTTTCGGATGGATGCGTGTTCTGGATAAAAAGTTGAACTAAAGGTCTGCAATAAAAGTCTGTTGGTTTAGTGCTTTGTGTTTGTCTAGTGCTGATTTACTGCATCATGGCAAATTCGGATGGGAGGCTTGTTTGTTAAACATCATTAAGGTCTAATTTGAGTCATATAATCTCCAGCGCCCTCTACTGATGATAGAGAGAACTGCAAATAACAGCAGTGAGAGAAAAACGTTTTCCATGGAGGTTTTTTTTTCTTTCGAGCCCAGTGATCTATAATGAACTTAAAATATTTAGTTTAAGACCTGACCATTTTATATTTTCCTGCTTCATTATGTAAATAAATTATATTAATTTAACTCTATTAGATATTGGTTTATTTATTAATTTAGTGGAAGCCTTGTTTGCATCTATGTTTT
>JAOUQT010070361.1:0-10295 GCA_025769995.1 Xyliphius kryptos
TACACACACACACACACACATATATATATAAATACAAACATACTTATTTTAAACACACCTGAATTTACATACACACACAGGGCGTATCACATGATTCAACTAATAACGCAATTAGTAGTATTTATACTTTAAACAAATACTAATATTTCTAAAGTCAATCATAAATGTAATGTGAATGTAAATATTAAAATGGAATAACACACTAAACAGACATATTACATTGGATATTCTTGTAAAATAGCAAATTTTAAACTGATACATTTGCACATTTTTTCATTAAACAGATAAACGTGCATTAAAAACAGTGACAGTGTAACGACCCTCAGACCTTTGTAATTTAATACTTTCCCATTTTAACGAGGCCCGACCTCACAAACTGCACTGGACAGTTTTATAAATTTTACCTGTTTAAAAACTGCTGATGTTCATGCTTTAAACACTGAGTCAGATATTCAAGATAATCAATCAAGAGTCAAGATAATCAATCAAGAGTCAATATTCAGATATTCAAGATCATCAACATGGAACTCTACAGGACACTTTAAGTCAACAGGTTATGTTTACAGAATAACACTGAATCTGCAAGAATTATAATATAAATCACAGCGAAACTCTTACCTGACTCCGCCACTTTTGAAATGTCCACACCTTGCTCTGAGGCCATAAAGCCCAGGATAGAAAACACCACAAACCCAGCAAAAAAGCTGGTGCCACTGTTAATGAGGGCCAACAAGAATGCATCCCTGAAAACAAAACAACAATTACACTGAAGCACTGAAGGAACTGACCTAACATGATGAGGGATTCGAGTTAAAAGTGCCATAGTCTTAATAGGGGTTTCATTTTAGGCACCGGGCAGATACACCCAGGACAGGGCACCAATCCATTACTGGGAGCACGCACACACGCACGCACGCACGCACGCACGCACACACACACACACACACACACAGTCTCTATATAGAGTAATTAAAATGGGGGCAATTTAGAACAACCTCTAAAGAAACCCACACAGACATGGGGAGAATATGGAAATGCCACCCAGGGATTCAAACATGGATCTTTAGCGCTGAGAGGCGGACATGCTAACCACAATGTCGCTGTGCCGCCCTTAGTTTACATTTATTTTTTTTTAAATATTTTATTCCAGTTTTAAACAGTTAAAACACAGTGTTTAAATAAATGTTTAAATAATGCTTGTGTCAACATTTCTTCTATATTCATTCATTTATTCATTATCTTCCCCTTATTCCTTTATGATGGTCACGGGGGGGTTCCCCATGCCCATCCCGGGGAGAACATCTTGGGCACTGGGCAGATGCACCCAGGACAGGGCGCCAATCTATCACTGGGCGTACACACTCTCACTCACACATCCACACACACTCAATTTACCATGGTTTTTGGAATGTGGGAGGAAACCGGAGAACCCGGAGGAAACCCACGCAGACATGGGGAGAACATGGAATCTCCACCCAGATTGGGATTCGAACCGGGAATTCCCAGCGCTGAGAGGCGAACGTGCTAACCACTAAGCCAGCATGCCGCCAGTTTCTCGTAGTTTCTAATGCACTGCTAATAAAGGTTGCTAAAGGTACTGATTATGTCCCCCTCATCACTTCAGCTTATAGTTCCGTAGTAGCTGATAGCACATCTGACTCCAGCCTCAACAGCTCCAGCCAATCACAGAACAGCCAAGCCCCAACCCTAAATTCCACGTCCAGTTTGCCGTGAGTATGAGCTCTCTTGTATTTGAAAGGAATTCTAAATTTGCATATGTCTGGAGGAGTGTGATTTAATTTATTTTATAAATAGTAGAACTGTATAGGTCTTGCATCAACCAGGTTTGTTCCTCCCTTATTCAGGCTCCAACACCCTGCATGTGTCTCCTCGTCTTCCACTGACAGTAAAGACACTGGGTCCAGCCTTTTGGGGTCTATATCTATTCCTCCCAGCTCCCCTTCACCGTCGTACACTGAGAGCAAACCAAGTGGGGGCAGCCTGCTAAACGGACCTCACTCGTACACACAAGCTGCTGATGTCATCAAGGTGTGCAAACATGACCACACACGATTATACACGACCTCACTTTGTTTACATTACAGTGCATTCAGTGTGATGTGTAGCCAGTGTAAATTCCATACCATGGTTTTCTACCTCATAAACATTTTACTGGTTTCATACCTCATGCACATATGAATGTGTATGGTGTCAGAAGAGGTCCAAATTTTTGAGAATTAAAAAAAAAGAATTCTTGAGCAAAACGTCCATTTTCTTCGTTGCACTTTTGCGCTTCTCATTTTTTCACTTGCGCTTCTCTCTATCGCCCCCTTGCGTCTAAAATTTTAATTTTCATTATTTTATTTAAAATCACACTTTTGGTAATACACAATTTGAGAGAAATGTGAGCGGAAAAATGAGAAACGCGAGCGAAAAAAAGAGAGAAACGGGAGCGGAAAAATGGGAAGCGCGAGCGAAAAAGAGAAGCGCGAGCGAAAAAATGAGAAGCGCAAATGATAAAATGAGAAGCGCGAGCAAAAAATGAGAAGCGCAAATGAAAAAAATGAGAAGCGCGAACAAAAAATGAGAAGCGCGAGCAAAAAATGAGAAGCGCGAACAAATAATGAGAAGCGCGAGCAAAAAATGAGAAGCGCGAGCAAAAACTGAGAAGCGCAAATAAAAAACTGAGAAGCGCAAATAAAAAACTGAGAAGCGCGAGCGGAAAAATTAGAAGCGCAAGTGAAAAATTAAAAGCGTGAGCGAAAAAATGTGCAATGAAGACATTGGAAATTTTTTGCTTAGAAAATGCCCAGAAAATGCACCAAAATGGGAAATGTGCCCAAAAAACAGACAGATGATCTGGATGACCTGACCGTAAGAAGTAACAGTACATACATACTATCACACATAGAATGTGAGTGTACACATGTGAATGTGTTTGTGTAAATGTGCAAGGCTGCATGTTTATATGACTTTAGCAGGTGTGTAGTACCATGTGTACGTATGTGTTGTTCGGAGACAGAGAGATCGCATTGGGGTATGTGTATAAGATAAGCATTTATTCGTCCCACGTGGGGAGATTTGCCTGCTCCGCTGCAGAGGGACAGAAATGGAAAGTTTCAAAGGTTTTACATGCATGTAAAAGTGCATGCAAATGTGTTTGTGGCCAAGAGAGAGCGTGAGAAGGGGTCAGTGTGTGTGTGTGTGTGTGTGTGTGAGGGGGAAAAAAAACTTGTTTGTGTGTTTGTATGTGAGAGACAGAAATGGTGAGAAATAGAGATATTGTGTGTGTGTGTGTGTGTGTGTGTGTGTGTGTGAGTTTGAAAGATAATGTTTGAGTGTTTTGTCTGATTGTGAATGTGTGTGTCTTTTTTTGTTAGAGAGTGTGCGTGAGAGAGTGTGGGTGTGGTAGCTCAGTGGGTTGGGTGTGGGACTGTCAATCAGAAGGTTGTGGGTTCAAATCCCAGGACTATTGAAGTTACCAATGTGGGTCCTTGAGCAAGACCCTTAACCCTCATTGCTCCAGGGTGCTGCATCAACCTTGTGTTCTGACCCCAACAAAGTTGGGATACTTGTAAGTCGCTTTGTATAAAAGTGCCTGCTAAAGAACTAAATGTAAATGTAATGTGAAATGTCTTCTCTACATGTTCCCCTATATTGTGTATATGTGTCTGTGTGTGCCTGGCGATGGATTGCCACCCTGCCCTGGGTGTATCTGCCCAGCGCCCGAAATTCTCTCCCCTGGATGGTCATAGGGAATCCTCTTTGCAACCCTAGTAAAGGATTAGCTGGAGGGTAATGAGATGAGAACATGATTGGTGCAATTGATTGGTGCCCTGTCCTGGGTGTATCTGCCCAATGCCTGAAAAATGTTCCATAATACTACCACCATCATGTTTCATAGATGGAATAAGAATGAAATCTATTTCATGTTGTCTATCCACATATTGCTGAGCTACAACATACCGATGTGGGCCACAGCTGGCTAAGTTGTGGCACTGACTGCACTGGCAAACTGCATGTAAACCAAGGATGGTCCACATACTGAAACAAGCATTTGGCCCACGTCCTGAAACAGATCTGGCCCACATTTGGTAACGGTATGGCTGTGCTCCCTTGCATTTGACCCTTTGGCTGACAAATGGTCCTAATCAGGTTTATATGCAGGCTACACCTTGCCCGAACATGTGGGATCTGGGCCAGAATCACTTTTCTATCTGTGTAGAATCTCCTATACTGGTCCATATGACTTTTAGCAGACTGCAGATGAGGCGCGATGTAATTTTCTGAAGAGCAGTGGCTTTCTTTACATGATCCAGCCATGCACACCATTGTTTTTGAGGGTTCTCCTGATGGTGGACTCATACAGATGAACATAGTGAGTCTTAACCATTAAAGCGCCTGGCCCTTAGGCATTAAAGCATACATGGTATTTATACTTACTTTGTTATTCCAATTGTTATTTTGTGGTGACTAACAGGTGGTACTTTTTGCTTTGTGGACTCTACTAATTGTCTGGAAACAAAATAGCGACAAGACGTAATATGAGGTGACCCTGTGATCCTCCACCCTCTTCCCCTTTGGTTTGGGACTTGTTTCATGAACCCGGCATGTGGCACGGTACTTGCCCCGCCATAGCTCTCGAGCTTTCAGACTACATTGTGTTTTCATGCTATTTACAGTAAACTGAACTTCATTCAGATTAGCATGCTGCAGTCTGAATTTGCCTCATCAACCCCCTGCGACCAACCCATTCTCTGATCTCAGGTCAGCCAACTTAACGGAAAGCTTTGTGGCCGTGCCGAATGTCGCTGCCATGGTGTTACATTCTGCATGTTGCAATCCTTCACATCAAACGGGCTCCTTATTTAAGATGAAATCAATAGTTATGATTACTCTGTGAACTCGTGTGTGTGCGGCAGGGAGTCTATTAATCATGTGACCTTGCATGAATCAAAGCTGTGATCGATAAAAGCTCATCCTCTCCTGCATGGGCACTGACGCTTTGTGAGCTACGATCCTGCTGTGGCACCTGACGCTGATTAATAGAAACCTTTTAATCAGTTTATTTGCTGGCTGTATTGCTGGTACTTTCGAATGCATCCCATCAAACCGAATGAAGCAAATGAGTTTTAAAATCAAATCAATTTGTACATTGTATTCACTTTGGCGGTAAACCAGCTCACTCCTGGGTCCAAAGTGTGTTTTTTTCTCGAAGATGTTCAGTTCTTGTCAGCAAGGCCAGCTGATTTGGTGAGGCTGAGCTCTTGTCCCGTCTTCATTATAAACATTAGAAGGTTGTTATAATACATTATACACAACGAGGAAATACTAATAACCAACAACACTGCCCATGTTCGTGATCTTCTGGCTAGACGTTATTTATGACGAGTTATGAATGCCTGTTATGGAGAGCCACAAGTAGCATATGCTGCATAATTAAGCCCTTTCCCAGTATAACGTTGACGGTCCCATTTCTGCCTCGCCATCATAAACTCTGGGAGTATTCATGTAAACCGCATATTGTTGCTTCCGTGACTACAGATAGCATGTCTGCAAACCAGGGTTATAGCCAGTTACTTGATGCAGGAATTTGTATAACATTGAAGGAATTGTTTTTAAAGGGGAAAAAGTGCGTATCCCATGGTTTCACGCAGGAGGTACCAATAGGGAGGGGTGGAGCCGATAGGGATGTGCAATAATTCGAGCTAATGGTCAGCTTTTCTTTGCTGGAGCATGCAATGCAGCAAGTAGAGAGATCACAGCAGCAACAGGAAGGGGGCATGGCCTGGACCCACTGTCTCTTAGTGTCAAAACCCAGAAATGATGGACGTGTGATTCGAGTGCATGTTTTACAACAGGGACACATTCTCAAATTTTACAGGAACTTGTACAAGCATCGAATGAAAAAAATAGGTGCAGCATGAAGGGGGGCAATAGGGATGGACATTAATTGGAGCCATCGGTCAGACTTTGTGCTGGAGCACTTCATACTTCGATGGATGAGATCGCAGCAGCAATAGGAACATGGCATGGACCCACCGTGTCATTTTGGTTTTAAAACCAGGAATTATTGAATTCACTAAATTATTAGGCCGCATGTGGTTTGAGTGCATGTTCTTCAGCAAGAACACATCTCGAATTTTACAGAAAGTGGAGCAAGCAGGTCTCCTGCGGTCACGTCGGCGCAGAAATCATGTAGTGTGGCTTTCAGTGGTAAAAGATGGAGAAGAAGCTGAGAAAATCATTGTTGAAGTGCCAGGAACCTGGGAAATGGAGAGGAAGAAAGAAACCTTGGAAGGACCAAATGTGGGACTCCTCGTCCTTGAGAAGCCAGGCAGCATCAATGGTGTAGGACAAAGAACTGATGCCAGAAATCCACGGGACGTTTGCCAGTAAGGGCCATGGATGTGGGAAGATGGCAATGCGGTGATCCCTTCCGGTTGATCAGGGTGCTGATTGGCTTTAAATACCATGCTTATATAACAGCACTCCCTCTACTGGGGGAAGTGGGACTCGAACAATTTGCAGAATTTAAACCATTGCATTCGTGGGGCTTTTGTACAGTATTTGCTGATAAAAACCAAAGCCTCTAGCACATAGTCAGTTGAAATCTTTATTGCTTGTTTCTAGCAGACTTTCCTCCTGCTGTCAGTCAAACCTGAACCTGAACCTGACAGGTATTATGCTGATGTGACTCCGCAGACAGCTACATGTCCCGATTTGCGCTCTCTGAACGCAAAACGCAGGCGAACGGACAGTTTCTTTCAGGAGAACTTTCAGGAGAACTTTCATTATCAATGATTCTTTATTGTACATTGAAGTATCATATAAACAACATGCTGCTTTTGAAGCCTCGTTCAGAGAAAACGTGGGCGAGAGCGCGCGAGGAGGATTCATTTCACAGGTAATCATCTGAAGCTGTTCCTCCAACTGGATTCGATGGAGTGGCATTTTGTAAAATGTCCAAAAATGTTAATACTTCAAGAAATCTGGGGCCTTTTATGACTTCCCACCACCTCTATACACCCCCCCCCCCCCTCTTTCGCTCTCAGGCGTCAGACAGAAGGTGTGTAATGCCATCTCACACAAATATTGAAATCCATTTCAGACTGCGGCGTGTTATTAAAGCCGATGCCATCAGTGAGGAGTGTGGTATGGACCACATGGCATTTTAGACTTCGTGCAGTCATTTATTCTGCACCACATGTGCAGATGGGTGTGAAAAACACTCTTTCATACAGAATAGACGATGTGACCTGGGCTTTATTTTATCTCTTGGCCATGGGACTGTACATTGGGGCCATTTAAAAGTGGATACAATTTATGGGAGGCACAGTCTAGCAGGAACGGCATGCGGTTGTGGGATGTTTTCCCATTTCAGTGACCATCAGATCATTTGGTATACCATGGTGTTGAAATGTGCTGTTATTTTAAAGGAACATCTTTTAACAACACACATTATCATTCTAATACTACCGTCACCGTCGCTTTTATCGTTTTCATGCGTTGAAATGTCTCATGATGCTTACTATCACTCATTTTGGAACCTCTTGGACAACTTCATACCTAATGTCCATTTTCCTGCCTGTTTCTATGTTCACCCCATGTCCAAGTGGGATCCCCCTGGACTCTGCAAATCTCACAGTCCAAAAACATGGATTCAAGGTAAATTGGTTGTTCTAAGTGTGTGCCGGGTGATTGATTGATTGCCACTTGTATCTGCCCAGTGCCCAAAATGTTCACCTTCCTTAGTGGAAGATTAAGGGGAAAATAATGAGATCATTATTTGAACGTAAACAAGTTTCTAATCACAAGGTTCTTGGACTCATGCGGTTGGGTCCGTTATGGTGCCTAAACCTTCCAACATGTTGTTCAAGGCACTGAATACTACAAGAGACAATGTAATTAAATTTCGTCAGACATCATGGAATAAGAAATACTTTGGGGCATGAACCATTGTTACCACCAACCCAGAAAACAAAAATGGTTCTGTCCCAGATCCAGACTATGTCAAACCTTTTCAACTGGCTTACAGGCCAATTGAGTTGAGGGCACTGGACAGCTTCCTATGTGGGATGAGCACAATTTGTGTCAGGTGTCACACTTAGCACTGAAAGATCTTCACCAGATGTGGACCAGATGTTGTTTGGACCATGTAAACCATAATAATGTTTTCGTACAGGGGCCTACTTTGGCTCACATGCAGTGTATCAACATCACAGTGGGTCGGTGCTGCTGTATCTCAGCCTGAGGTGACCCACATCTGTGATGCATTGCATAAAACAATACCCAAAATGACCCCTACAACCTAAACCATACTTTTGGCTGTGCTCAGTGTAAACCTAAGTGAGCATGTTCACCCTACAATCAAAATAAGGAGATAGAGAGACCTACTGACCCAGTCTGGCAGAGACAGCAGGGGAGCTTGGAAACAGATGGAGCTCAGCGGTGTGGCGACTTACTGCACACCTTGCGCCTCACACTAAAGCAAGTATAACCCCACTTTATTACTTATTATACCTGCTTACAGAAGTTTGGTAAGCCTTGCAGCTGCACTTGTTGTATAAAGAGTGTATTTTTACTTCGCCCCTGTTGTATGAAATTGGTTCATGGTTGAAAAAAAGACACCATCATCCGGCCGGTTTGTGGTTGCCCTGACCAGGCAGAGACACTTGGAGAGCTTGTGTCCTCTTCAGCAGCAGGCAACCAGGACCAAATGGGGCGACTCACTCCACACACTCCCCTCCACACACTGAACCAGGTAAAATCTCACACTATTACTTTTCCTTCCAGCTTACAGGAGTTTGGACACACTTGCAGCTGCACTACTTGTATAAAAAGAGTCTTGCTTACTTCACTCACCTTTGTTGTATGAAATCGGTTCATTGTGGCAGGAATCTAAACCCCCACCTCCCTCACGAAGCACAGCGAAATCTCCAACAGCATCGTTTCACTAAACACACATGCACACAAGGAGCATTGTCATCTGCTGGAACTCACAAAGCCATTAAACACCCTTCAGATTCTGCCAACGTTTCATGTTGAATAAAGCGTTGATGATGTGGCTCGGCTGGATAGCGAGCGTACTCCTCTGTAGAGAGATTTTAATGAGATGGTTGGCCCAGTGAGGGAGCCCTTTTAGCTACACCTCCTGCTATTATGGTGTGTTTGATGTTCACAATTGTGGTATTAGAGAACTGAAGGGACTGAAGCTATCAGGCTCCATTATGATTCATGTAGCTCGGCTGATGGAGCTGAAGCTGAACCTGGCCATTAGGCCGCGAGGTGACAAGCTGATTTATTTATTTTAATCCTCAGACAAGAAAAATTTGTACAATTACTTTTCGGTTAAACATCCCTATAATGAGTATTATTAAAGGAGCGTTGTCATCCCGCGTGGTTCTGAAGCATCCGATCACAGGTGTCTTAAAAACACAGGCTGCAGGCAAACAAACATGGGAGTGCTGGGGGTAGAGCAAACCAAACCCTCTATATATGACACAGATGTAATACAGACTAGCCGTTACCCGTTCTACGCACAGGTGGCGAGTATTTTCACAGGCAATAGTCGTTGAAGTCTCTCACTGGTTACCTAAGTTGGTAAAATGACTTTCTTCAATATCGTATTTGTTGTGTCAGATGTCCTCTTTGCTGTCAACGTGCAGCCTGTAGCATGCCTTACGGCGTTAGCCAAACGTTTGCCACCCCACGTCATCCCCTTACTCTACCCGTGTGCCAATCACTACATAGCAAGCGCCTCGCGTAATCTCCTCCAATCTACCAATCTGTGCCACTCTCTATACAGCAAGCTCCTCGCGTCATCCCCTTTACTCTACCTGTGTGCTAATCGCTATACGGCAAGCGCCTCACGTCATCCCCTTTACTCTACCTGTGTGCTAATCGCTGTACGGCAAGCTGGTCGCGTCATTCCCTTTACCTGTGCTCCAATCGCTACATGGCAAGCGCCTCGCGTAATCTCCAATCTACCCGTGCGCCAATCTCTATACGCCAAGCACCTCGCGTCATCCCCTTAACTCTACCTGTGCGCCAATCGCTACATGGCAAGCGCCTCGCGTAATCTCCTCCAATCTACCTGTGCGCCAATCTCTATACACCAAGCACCTCGCGTCAGCCCTTTTACTCTACCTGT
Organism: Xyliphius kryptos; assembly: GCA_025769995.1. Taxonomy (NCBI): domain Eukaryota; kingdom Metazoa; phylum Chordata; class Actinopteri; order Siluriformes; family Aspredinidae; genus Xyliphius; species Xyliphius kryptos. The sequence continues at coordinate 10,154 of JAOUQT010070361.1, forward strand.
GCGCTAATCGCTGTACGACAAGCTCCTTATTGATATGGACCACATCACTGAACACATTTGGCACTGCTACCTACCTTGTTCCATTGTCTGCCATTCCCTTGTCATTTAGATGGACTTTCACATTTTTACAATTAGACTGCAG
>JAOUQT010070377.1:0-10295 GCA_025769995.1 Xyliphius kryptos
ATTACAAGTACAAGTACAAGCTTACATTGGCGCCCTCATGTGGTCACAGCGCAATGGTGCTTTTGGTGCCTGCGTCATGGCTGGTGGGCGGAGGGTGTGTAGTTAGCAGTTCTATGCAGGAAGTGTCGCAGGGCGAATGTCAACAAAAAGACGAAGTAAAGGTATGAAAATGCTTTAATACTCTACACAACATGGCAGTGTGTAAGAACGACGTAGTGTAAATGTACCATACAAACGACGTGTTCGTTATTATAATCTCAATCCAGAAAGGCGACAGAATTTAGACAGTGATATAAATGCGTTAGCATTAGCTCATGTAGCTAACAAAAGTCAGCCGAGAGGAACAGCTGTGCCTCCTTCTCATCAAATCAATCTGAAACTTTAAATCAGCGTTTTCATAAAGCTGTGCTGTCTCTTAAAGTTTCTACAGCTGATAAAGAAGTGTTTGTATATTTTATAGATCGTTTCCTGAATGTTTACAGTAACGTCAATGTTTTCTGTCGAAACCAAACCCAAACCTCTGACTTGACGTCACTGCTCAATGAGGAAACTACAATAGACTTTCAGGATGTTTTTTTTTTATTCTTGTTTCTTTTTTATTGTTTTGTTGTTTAATCTAGGATGTAGATCTGAGTGTTATCTGTGTTTTATATGTATTTCTATGTTTTTATTTATTTACCAGTTAAAGTTTGTGGTGCTACGAATTTTTAACACTTCTGTCAACAAAAGTTTGTCTGATAAACATGCTCATCCTCTAATAATCAAGGTCTTTACGAGAAAAAGGATGTATAGGGTGTTAAATAAAGTCATAATATAAAGCTAAAGGTATTTGTGTATTAGGCATCATCTCTGGGTTAATACCCGACACAGGAATTAATTGGATTTAATATTTAATGATCTTATAAAATAATTTTGCTAGGTTTAGGAGTTTGTTTTAAGAAATTGAGCCTGTTCAGGTGAAATAGTGAGGTCAGGACTAATGTATGAAAGGTCTAATACAAATTATGCCACAGTTGGTTCAGTTCTGTGCAGTTATAAAGGTAAAGATATACATTTCCCAAAATGCTTTCACAAGTGTTAGTGCTTATAGACTCACCAGACATTAACAAATAGAGAAATAAATAAATAGATAATTTATTGATTCCAAAGAGGAATTCAGGCATCCAGCAGCTGTTTCATCCATTCATTCATTATCTTCCGCTTATTCTTGCCCATCCATGAGAGAACATCTTGGTCGCTGCGCAGATACACCCAGAACAGGGTGCCAATATATCGCTGGGCACACACTTACTCAATCATCCACACACAAACACACACTATACAGGGCAATTTAGAACATTTAATTTACCTGGAATCCGGATAACCCGGAGAAAACCCGCACAGACACTGGGAGAACATGGAAACTCCACCCAGATTGGGATTCGCACCGGGAACCCACAGCGCTGAGAGGCGAACGTGCAAACCAGGCCGCCCCACAGCTGTTTCATATTGCACAAAATAAAGCAACAATCCTAAAAAATAGAAAAACAAAAACAAAAACCTAAAATTGAGTATGGGGTCAAAGTATGTAAGTAAAGATATGAATGTAAAAAAAAAAACAACTGACAGTGAGTTATCGCTGAATTTTTAATTCTAAAACTACAGTGCTATTGTGTTACTAGAATTGTATTAGACACATCAGTTTTCCATGTGTTCTGTACAGAGAAGCACTCTGATACTAGTTTTAAATCAGAACAGATTAAAAATGAGCAATTCTGTGATATAGTAATGATAAAGTTGGCAGATCCACGAAAATGATGCTCTGCTTTTTAAAGTCTTTTAATCGAGCAAATAATTATTTCTAATATAATTAGTTAATCTTTTTAATGAATTTAGTTACATGTAGAAAGGTCACAGTAAGATTCAGGAAAATGCCTTAATATTCTTTTTCTCTCTCTCTCTCTCTCTCTCTCTTTTGCGCTTGTACCTGTTCATGGTAGGTTATTATAATAATGCCGGTGTTCTTTATTTGCAGATAGACCCGTCTATTAAGAAGCTTCAGCGACACCCTGCTGTGGAGTTAAATGGAGTTATTAGCACAAAAATGTTTTTTATAATGGAGCTGGATTCTGTTTTAGTTCAGGTCAGATAATATTAGTGTCTTTACTGAGATAAAACACCATGGATGCTCCTTACAGTCTTTACATTTTCACGCTTGTACTGTTAACAGGTAAGGTTGTATTACACGCACCTTCATGCACATCTACACACATTTATTATTGTTGTGATTATTATTATTATTATTTACAGCATGTTTTAAGTAAATTAAAACAACAAAACTGAATATACATAAAAACCTTTATTGTCCTTCACGATGAAGTTCGTCATACTTCAGATTAGATATTACATTAAGTCTTTTTGCTGATGCTTTTATCCAAAAAGTGGTTAATTAGTACCCTTGATTAAAGGGCTCACACTGGGAACTTCAGATTGATAACCCTACACTCCAAACAACTGAGCTACCACTTGAACACAGTTTTTCTAAAATCACTGCTGATGTCTTTACGGCCTGGAATTGTGTTAACGATATACTGCATGCACCAGACCAGCAAACTGCCAGAACTTCTGTTTCAATAGAGTCGCCACACTGACTGACGGTCAATTATTTGAATGTAAATGATTAACAGGACTGCCTGATACTTCCCCTTCTAATTGTTATACGTCCAGGGTGTACTTTAAAAATAGTGAAACCATGTCATTTGTGTTTTGTATTGTATTTGGGTTTTTTTTATTTACCTCATTTTGAAGATCTTTTAGGTGCAAGCTGTTTTGTTTTTATGTCTTCATGTGTAAAACCTGAGAATTCAAAGATGGTGTGCTATCTTCTCCCATGACTAAGGCAGAAATTTGTATTTGAATGCTATGCAAACTGAAATCAGTTCCATCGTTTGGGCTTTGTTGTGTGACTTCTTGTTTTAATTCTGATTATATTGTCTTTCAGTAAACCACAGTATGGAGCTGGCCTCCAGTTCAAGTAAGTTACTGATTTTTATTTCAAACAGACATTATATACTGTATTTAATAAATTCCATGTTATGTTTATGTACCACTGTGGAAACGAATGTGCTGGAATGCAGAGAGATTTTTATTTACACTCCACTCTGCTGTTGAATCTGTGTCTCATGTCAGAAACTAATACATACTTAGGTATATATTAAAGTTTATAGTGTTATAAACAGATAATACCGTTGTAAAGGCACTTAAGTAAAACCCAGATCGGTTTGTCAGAACGTTTATTCTAATGAATTGTTGTTATATTCTTAATGGCATTACTAAAATAGTTGTATTTTATAAATTCATTTATTTTTCCATATCTTTAAATAATATGAAAAGCGCAGTATTGTGTTATTTTTATCGTTTTATTTGAACATTATAGTAGCTGTTCAAATGTACAGTGACTTTATGCCTCGTGCTTGTTATGTAAATTTTTATAACACTGATTATTTTTATTATATATATATGAATACTGTTTTTTTTATATCCACACATAAGAGTTCTAATTACATTGACATAAACCTATTTTATTCTCTCCTATCTATTTCAGTGCATTGCTATAGATCCCAAATAGTTCTCCAGACAAGGCAAGGAGAAATCCGTGGTTCCACCCGAAATGGTTCTGTTGGTCCTGTTAACTGCACATGGATAATCACTTCTGTGGAGGGGGAACGCGTCATTCTCAGGTACCTCATTTACACCTATTCCTGTAGCTGTGTATACGAACCAGGAGCATTTTTATTTAAAGTTCTTTAGTGGGCAGATTTACTGGTTCAGTGATTGAGAAAATATTTTAAAGAGGAATTGTTATTCTCTAAAATCAGTTTTAATATTAACTCCGTAATCGAGTGTACACCTGTCTTTTTTCTTTTAAGTTTTTCCCAGTTTTCAGTTGGATGTGGCCGGAACTGGGTGAGTGTGGCAACACTTCGTGAAAAGCCCATGTCACTCTGCGGATACAAGTTGCCAAAACCGATAGAGCTGTACGGCGGAAACATCACCGTGACGTTCCACTTCAACCCACACTTTTATTCTTTTTCAGCATTCCAACTTTCTTACATTAAAGGTACAGAAGAAACGATGGCTCTGTATTGCTCCTGCTTAGTTGTTTAATGATAATTGATGTTTTTGTGAATTGTGATATTTAAAGCGTACACTGCATCTCTCTGCAGGCTCTGGCCCCTGTCATCCAGGTGAGTTTGAGTGTTACAGTGAACGTTGCCTCCCCGGGTCGTGGCGCTGTAATGGCCAGGTGGAATGTCTTGGACGTGGCGATGATCTCGGCTCAGATGAAGACGACTGTGACATGAATAAACACCCAAATTATCTGGACAACAGACCCTCACCCTTGCCAAGTACAGGCCCAGTCAGTGCTGACCTGAACTTTGACATGAGGACCGAGCATCCTCTGCGCCAGGAGCCAGGTTCTTGTGGAGGGTATCTGAAAGCCTTCTATGGTTCTTTTGTGCCTCCTTTGGCCACCAAAATACCCATGGAATGTGTGTGGACAGTGGATCCAGAGGACTCAAGGGCACTTAAACTGGAGCTGCAGCAGCTGAGGCTGGGAACTGGGGATACCCTTATAATCACTGACCGGCCAGCTGGTGCTGGAAACATCATTAAAAGTGTGAGTTTATAAGTTTGTTGATAGTGGTTTATTTCTTTCTCTCTCTATATATATATTTACTCTAAATAATGTTTTAATGATTGCACTTACTGCACAAATAGTTTAAACAATGTTTTAGTGCCTTACAGCTGTGTGTTTCTCACGCTTTCTGTCTCTTACAGATCACATATACATCTAATTTGAAAACGGTGGAGGTGGAGTCCCCCACTGGGCTGCTCTCGGTTACATATCGCACGCAAGATGCCTCTGATGGCCTGGGCTTTAATGCCACCTATCGAATTGCAGATTATTGCCTGCCTTGGGAAGGTATTTGTAAAGTCTCCGAAGGGGGCTGCTACACACCAAAACAACGTTGTGATGGCCACTGGGACTGTGTTGAGAGCGGGCTGGATGAGGAAGGCTGTGGCGGATGTCCTGCTGGGTCATTTCCATGTGGGTTGACACCAAAATCTGGCCATGTGGGTGTGAGGCCAGTGTGTTACACCAGCAGCGAGCGATGCAATTACCAGCTGACCTGCACTGATGGGAGTGATGAGAGGGAGTGCAGGATATGTCAACCTGGCACATTTCACTGCGACACTGACAGGTATGTGGGTGTGTTTTGACGTGTGTGTATTAATATTGATTTGTTTTATCTGTTCTGAACATAGAGTTCTACTTGGGATTTCGGTTTAGAATGAATTGTGGTGAAACTTTAATCCTGTGCTGTTGCAGGTGTGTGTTTGAGAGCTGGCGCTGCGATGGACAGGTGGACTGTAAAGATGGCACTGACGAACTGAACTGTACCATGATTCTGCCTCGAAAAGTGATCACCGCGGCCACCGTGGGTAGTCTGGTCTGTGGTCTGCTGCTTGTCATTGCAATGGGCTGCACTTGCAAGCTTTACTCACTTCGCACTCGTGAATACAGGTAGAACATTTATATGCACATTCATTTATGTTAATCTTTGTACTGTTTGTTTTAAAGCTAGTTAATCGTTACAATTTAAATGACCGCTGTGTAATTGCATCACTGTTTTGAAGTAATGTTTAGTGTTGGGTCCATGCAGCTGCAGCTTTTTTTTAAATTGTTAATATGGGTTCTGTTACCTCACCTGTCTGTTTGCCCTCCACAGCTTGTTCGCTCCAATTAGCCGTCAAGAGGCAGAGTTCATTCAGCAGCAGGCCCCGCCCTCATATGGTCAGCTGATTGCTCAGGGAATCATTCCTCCTGTAGAGGATTTTCCTACTGAAAACCCTAATGAGGTAAACAAGAATTCCTGGTGATATTTAAGTTTGGAAAATATTAGAACTGCATTGGATTTTACCTTCTTTACTGTAGATACTAGTTTAGAAACTGAAAAGGCCTGTCACGTTTTTCTAGACTTATTTATATTAGCACTTTTTTTAAAATATAAATAAAATTGGAAATTATAGAATTATTATTTATTCATTCGTTATCTTGCGCTTCATCGGGTCACGGGGAGGGTTTCCCGTGCCCATCCAGTGAAGAACGTATCGGGTGCTGGGAAAATACACTCAGGACAGTGTGCCAATCTATGGCTGGGCACTCACACACACATGCGCACACACATGCACAGACTATAGGGGCAATTTAGAGCAGCCGATTTACCTTAAAACTTTGTTTTTGGTCTGTGAAAGGAAACACGGAGGTAACCCACACAGACACAGGGAGCTCATGGAAACTCCAACCAAATTCGAACCAGGAATCCCCGGTGCTTAGAGGCGAACGTGCTAACCACTGAGCCACCGTATTATTATTTATGCCCATTTTTGGTCCCACGACTGTAATTGCTCTCAGTGTTTTAAACTCTTCATGGGCTCAGTGATCAAAGCCCTCTCTGTAGTTCCTTCAGGGCAGCTGTAGGCTTGTGGTTAAGGAACCAGCCTTGCAACCTGAAGTTTGCCGGTTTGTTTCCCAGTCCCACCAAGTACTATGGATGAAGTGCCTTTGAGCAAGGAAAGTTACCCAATTTTGCTCCCTGGACGCTGTATAAAAGGCTGCCCACCGCTCCAGGCATGTGTACTCACTTCACCAGTGTGTGTATTTGTGTTTCACTGCACAGGTGGGTTAAACGTTGAGGACAAATTCCTCTGTGTGTAAGCACAGTAGGCAAAATAAATCACTTGATCACTTTGTCAGTTTATCAAATACAATTCTAGTTATTATTATTTATAAACCTTATTTTCATGCAGTTGTCTGCAATACATGGCTACGTGCTTGATATTGTACACCTGAATTTATCAATGAATTTTTTTTCCCAATATATTTGTTTCTACAATGTTCTTCACACGTTCCAACAGGACTAGGCTCTGTAGATCTCTGCTGTTCCTGTTAAGTCTGTTAACAGACATTGTCTCCTGTTAACATCAGCAGACAATGTGCTGCTTTGAAAGCTTTTCAGGCTTTATTGTTTGTTTTCACACTAACACTGAACAATGATCTTTTGTTTGGCGAGTGTATTTCCAGAGTCTTTTGTATTTATTTTCATATTTTCCCCTCCAGCCCACCTCTCTTTCTTTGAGAGGGCTGCTGCAGCTCATCAGACAGGACAACATCTCCTCCCCACGCCGAAGACGCAGACCCCGCTTCGTTCGTCGTGCTCTTAGACGCTTGAGACGATGGGGTATAATCTCGCGACCTGCCTCTCGGTCTGCCCAGAACACGAGCTCCTCCTCTCAGCAGACAGAAGCCGATCCATCTGGCCAGGAGTCCAGTCAATCGGGACCTGGAGGATCCTCATCAGCCAGGGAAGCTGCCGCTCAGCCTTTGCCACAAAAAGTGGCCTTGTCCCAATCGACAGCCCAAGAACAGTCAGAGGCAGCTGCTGCTCCTCCTCCTCCCCCTCCACCTGTCTCCTCAACTTTACCCCAAAGTCCACCCGTTGTCCAGTCAGTCGATGCTTCCGAAACACCTCCAACCCCACCAGTTGCTGTTCCACCAAGCAGCCCCTCCCTGGCTTCCATCTTGCATTCCTTAGGAATTAATATCTCTCGTTTCAGACCCTCAGCCTCCTCTACTACTCTTCCTCTGTCATCTTCACCGTCTTTTTCCTCCTCTTCATCAGAAGATGAAGTGCTACTGATCCCTCTTTCTGATGACACCACGTCTGAGGATGATGTGCCCATGCTGACCTAATATGTGCGGTTTTCCTTTTATTGCCTTCCTTATGGTTCTGTTCAGTTTCTAGCAGCATGTAACTGGCATCGTGTGCAGCCCAGTGGCGAGGTGCCTTATTAAAATAGGTTTGTTTTTTTAATTGTAAAATAAGAATATTGAAGTATTTACTATATGTGTGTGTTGATTGTGCACTTACTCAGACTTGAGGTGTGATGGATGAAAACCTGTCACAGAGAATCTTCCATGATTGATTCAATTCTCCAGCTTCCTTCTGATCTTTACTGAACATAGGTTACCATGCTTGAAAAATCCTGTTGTGCACCCAGGGGTTATTTTTTTTTTATTAGTAACCTTATGTCACCACCTAACTGGTTGCGTATGCATGAGTGTGTGTGTGTGTGTGTATGTGTGTTTGTGTGTGTGTTTTATTAATCCATTGCTGTGTGTATTTCTCTGAAGTGCCTTTTGCTAGAGCTTCCTATAGTTCACTAGACATTATGTGATTGTGTATTTGCACATAAAGCCCAAACGCATACACAATGCACATGCACAAGTTTACACCGCTGTTTAATTCTAAATTGATTAGGGCTGTGTATATGGTAGTGCATGGCAATTGTGGCAATAACATGGTGTGTGGGTGTGGGTGTGTACGCGCATTCATTCAGTTGAGACAATCCTGTTTGATGCCTCAGGCACATGCACCACCAACCTCAATGATATCTCTATAATTTTTCATTTAGTTTCAGCTTTTGCTTCAGTAAATGGTTTTAAAAAAACATAGTGCCATAAATATAAGAATTTTATCACATAGACATTTTTAAGTCTCATCATGTTTCCTTTTTGCTTGAATGACTTGTTTTTTTACTGAATGTACTAAGTGGCCCAGCTGTATTATGCTCCTTCGACGGTGGTAATTGCAATAGAAATGTGGTTTAAAATGAAAAACAAAATGATTTTAAGAGGATTTGTGTATATATGTGGAACAATGTAAAAAGTCACAATGAATAAATCGTTTGCACTTTTAATGGCTGTTTCCTTCATTGCTGAGTTTGTACTGTATTCTCATGTGAGAGAGTGTTTGTGATGTTAATGTGGAGACAGGTCAGTACCACTGAAACTTACACAGAGGTGTTATAAGGCTTCAGGAACATGTTAAATCCACTGTTGTCTGATTTCAACAAGCAGGCTGAGCTCTAGTTTAACAGTGAGGCAGATGAGAAAAGAAGGCAAAGAAGTCCTTTATTTTTACTGAGCTTTTCAGATCTACATGACTAAAAGTGGTGAGTATGGATTTCTTGAAACTTGTATTCATTACATTTGTATACATACAATAATTGTTTAAAATGTAACGCCCAACGTATTTTCCTTTCTTTAGCCTCAACAAAATCATTTGGGATCTAAATGATGGACAACATGAAGCTTCTACAAAACATCACATTCCTATTATTTTTATCTCAGCTTGTTTCTGTGTTTGGGAAATGTATCTACGATGAGGTGCAGAGATCAACCCGAGTTGTGTCTCTACCAGCCTCGCAAACGAATCCTGTAAAGAAAGCAAATATACCGCATGATGTAAACATGGCTAAGTATGGACATTGGATGATGCATGAGAAGAACCATGTGAATGAGCAAGGTTCCCAAAATTATTATTCTCAGAATTTAAGAAGAATAGACAAGAAGAAGATTGACACCATTCATCCAGAACCGATTAGGATAAAGACCTGGACTACAAGAGAGAGCCCCAGGCTCTTACAGTGGGAAACCCAGAGGCTGGAGGCAGCAGTCAGTGCAGCGATCAGTTCTGTGTCCCGGCTGATCTCGGGTAAAAAAATCATTCATCCATCCATTCGTTATCTTCCACCTAATCCATTACAAGGGTCGCAGGGGAGTTCCCCTTGCCTTTTTAGGGAAGAACTTCTTGGGCGTTGGGTAGATACACCCAGGACAGGGCGCCAACCCATCGCTGGGCACGCAAACACTACGGGGCAATTTAGAGCATTCAATTTACCTTAAATCCATGTTTTTGGACTGTGTAAGGAAACCGGAGAACCCAAAGGAAATCCACGCAGACACGGGTAGAACATGAAAACCACCCAGATTGGGATTCGAACCGGAAATTCCCAGCCAAGGCCACTAAGCCACCGTGCCGCCATACTACTTGAATGTTGATGCAAAAAATGAGTACAGAGTTTCTCTTTGTCCAGGGATCAGTATGTAATTCATTCTTTGTTTAAAAGTTAAAGTGTGTATATACTCTTATTATGCATATATTTTCTTTTCCAAATTGTTAGTAAAATATTGGCCAAAATAAGGCATAGTTTGTACCTGGTAATATTTTTCGATTTTGTGGGTTTTCTCTGGGTTCTTTGGTTTCCTCCCACAGTCCAAAATTATTGATTCAAGGTAAATTGGCTGCTCTAAATTACCCCTATAGTGTCTCTGTGTGTGTGTGTCCAGCAATTGGCGCCCTGTCCTGGGTGTATTTGCTCAGCGCCAAAGAATTTCTCCCCTGGAT
>JAOUQT010070416.1:0-10294 GCA_025769995.1 Xyliphius kryptos
TTAGAGCGGAGACTGAGAGCCAGACCTTCTCGTCCAACATCAGTGTGTGACCTCACAAATGCACTTCTGGAAGAATGATCAAACATTCCCATAAACACACTCCTAAACTTTGTGGACAGCCTTCCCAGAAGGGTTGAAGCTGTTCTAGCTACATAGGGTGGACAGAGGTCATATTGAACCATATGGATTAGGAATGGAATGTCGCTTAAACTCATATGTGAGTTAAGGCAGGTGAACGAATACTTAAGGCAATATAGTGTGCGTCTAAGTCAATAAATGAGAATACAGGCAGATTTCGTTTCAGGGTTTGTATATATTCTGTATGTAACCCCTGTTCGTGTCTCCGTGTGGTGGCAGAGGTTCGTACGTGTGCTGTTCCAGAGCAGCGAGAGTAGCGCCGCACGAACACTCCACTGGAAGTCCGACGAGACCGTGGAGGCCTTGACGCGGACCTGTGCCGAATTGTTCGCCGTGAACGAACCCCAGCACTACTGTCTCTTCTGGAGAAACGCCGGTGAGATGCATCCAGTACCTGGACACACACAGCCTCACGAGCTCGCCGCCTCCACGCTGTCGTATCTCCGCAAAGATCACGACTTCAGCAAAATGCGCAGGCTGACCAGAGGGGGCGCCGTCGATCTGGAAGAGTCCGCGTGTGAGGAATGAGGTCTTCCCTTTTGGTTTCTCGGTTGGGCCTGCAGCCCACAGCGTTGTGGAGAAATCACCGAAGATCGTTCGAGGACGTGGAGGCGGAGCGCCTGGTGGGGAAAGTGAAGAATGCACCTCGGCAATAATGCTTGAAGCGATATTTGCCACCGAATTGACGTAGAACCTTCGTTTTCAGTTCGCCGCTGCACAGTTGTCATTACCGTGTTTGAGTCATTGCTTGCTGAATTTTAATACCAAAGTGTTGAACATCATAACTTTGTATGGCTCTTTTCTAAGCATTGATATATATAAATATATGTATATTTGTATAATGACGCGTATGCATCTGAGATGCCCCGAGTGTTCGTAAAGTAAGACTTCCGACTCTACAGTAGTGCTTTAATGTATAGCAAAAAAAAAAAATCCTTTCCGGTTTTTAATATTGTTTTCATCAGGGTTGTCTCTGGTATCATTTAGTCTGTTGATTTCGGGAAATTGTACAATTTATGACCTTTTTTTCATCCGGCTTACTTACAAAGTGTTAACACTCTGCAGTGACTGCATTCGAGTTGTATACAATCTGTAGGCTGACAAACTGGTGATCGCTTGTTATGGTGAATTCTCCAGACCTTCCTTGACCTTGATGATCCTGGCTGGACCATGCGGCCGCGTCCGGCTTGTGTACATGTACCGTGTTGCATTCGCTGAATGTGCTGTAACTGTAACACCCTATGGTGGTTTACATGCATTAACACTGTCAAAGACTGCTCTTACGCGTATCTCAAACCCACACGGACGCCTTTAAAGCTTTATTACGCCCTGTGATTGATTCGAAACATGCTTGACGTGAACATTTCTGTACAGAAAGATGCTTTTTACTTGGATATTAGGAATGAAACTTCTCATTAGTGCATGCAGCCAGTCGTGATGAGGTGTCGCTAATGTTGCTAACGCATGTTCGGATCGGTAGCGTTGTTTTCTGAGTGCACTGGTACGTACACGCGCTGTATTTTTCCTAGCAACGGACAAAAAGAAAATTTCCCGTGGACACTAACAAGTCAAAGCTTCAAAAATGTGCATATTCATCCGCTTTGCATAAAGTGTCATTCTAAAGTTGCTGGCTTTTATCACCACGCCAATCGATTGAATTTTTTCAGCGTTACTATGAAACTGAAATGAGAATTTCTTGTGTTTAAGGCCATTTTTCGATCAAATAGCTCATTTATATGTTGTTCTCTGTAACTGAATTGAATGTATCCAACCAGAACGGGTTTGGAGTTCAACCTATGCTTCTTAAATTTTGTATTGTGTAGCTATGAAGCTGAAAAAGCAAACAAGTAACTGAATTTTGTTCGCATCAGACTTCAAACAGAACATGTAATATTATACGAGGAAAGTTGGATTGTCTTTGAGTCTTTTACTTTTACTGACATGCGAACGTTCTTCGAACAATATCAAAAGGTTTAATGGTTACATTTACATTTGGTCATTTAGTACAGGGGTTCCCAACTGGTCACAGGACCTTAATTTTCACATGGTCATTAAGCCGTGACCCTCTTTTACAGAATACAAAACAAACAAATATTTTTTTAATAGCCTTTAAAAACACATTTGGCATACATATGCATGCAAAGTGAATTTAAAAGCTAATTTTGAAGAAACTGAGAAACCAATGGTGGTTACCATGGCAACGAGAATGCTGCACTCATCTAATGCATACCGTTATTTTTTATTTTTTTTTATTTTTTATTTTTTTAATTAAAAATGAGTAAACATCTTGCTAAAGTAAAACGTCTTGCTGAAGGAATCACATAGTAACATCAGCAGACCTGGTCTCAGCACAGGACCCAAATTTCATCATGGACATTAAGTCGTGACTCACTTTTACAGAATACAAACCATTTTTTTAGATAGCCTTCAAAAACTTATTTAAGCATATGTATGCATGCAAATTAAATTTAAAAGCAAATTTTGAGAAAATGGAGAAATCGGCCAACCAATGGTGGTTACCATGGCAACGAGAATGCTGCATTCATCTAACGTGTACTGTTCTGTTTTTTTTTTTAAATAAAAAATGAGTAACCATCTTGCTCAAGTGAAAAAAGTCTTGCTGAAGGAGTCACGTAGTAACTTCAGCAGACCTGGTCTCAACACAGGACCAAAATTTCCTCGTGGTCATTAAGTTGTGACCCACGTTTACAGAATACAAATAATTTTTTTAAATAGCCTTCAAAAACTTATTTAAGCATATGTATGCATGCAAATTGAATATAAAAGCAAATTTTGAAAAGAATGGTGAAATCGGCCAACCAATGGTGGTTACTATGGCAACGAAAATGCTGCACTCATCTAACGCATATTGTTCTCCGGTTTTTTATATATATATAAAAAATGAGTAACCATCTTGCCCAAGTAAGAAGTCTTGCTGAGGGAGTCATAAAGTAACTTAAAGCGGACCTGGTCTCAACACAGCACCCAAATTTCCTCATGGAAACATCCAACATGTACCTCTTTCTGGTTTGTTTTTCTGTTTTTAAGATAAAAAATTGGTAAAAGTCTTGCCCAAATAAAAAGTCTTGCTCAAGGAGCGACATAGTAACTTAAAGCAGACCTGGTCTCAGCAAGGTACGCAAATTTCATCGTTGTCATTAAGTTGTGACCCACTTTTACAAAATGCAAATCATTTTTTAAATAGCCTTCAGAAACTCATTTAAGCATACATATGCATGCAAAGTGAATTTAAAAGCAAATTTTGAAGAAACTGAGAAATCGAGCAACGAATGGTGGTTACCATGGCAACGAGAATGCTGCACTCATTCTGGGTTTTTTTTTTTAATTAAAAATTAGTAAACATCTGGCCTAATAAAAAAAGTCTTGCCCAAAGACCCACATAGTAACTTAAAGCGGACCTGGTCTCAGCACAGGACCAAAATTTCCTCATGACCATTAAGTCGTGACCCACTTTTACAAAATACAAACCAAACAAATAAATATTTTCAAAAAACAACTTCTGGAGAAACTTATCTTTACGGTTAGCCAGCAAATGAATGGTGGATACCATGGCAACAAGAATGCTCTCTGTCTTTTTTTTATTTAAGATAAAAATGAGTAAAAAGTCAGAAGAGCATTAATTACTTTACTATTTTTTATTTGTTAATTTTTCACAAGTCGCCGACGGCCCACCCAAAACGTGTCCACGACCCACTTTTGAGTCGAGACCCACCAGTTGAGAATCGCTGATTTAGTAGATTATTTTATCCAAAGCAAATTACAAGCATCCCAATTTTAGTTAGGGTCAGAACACAGGGTTGACCGATGCACGAAGCAATGAAATTTAAGGACTTTGCTCAAGAAGCCTCAATAGTGACTTCAGCAGATCTGGTCTCAGCAGAGGACCCAAATTTCTGATCATTAAGACGTGACCCACTTTACAGAATACAAAGCATTACAAAAAAACTTTAAAAACACATTTAAACATACATATGCATGCAGAGTGAATTTAGAAGCAAATTTTGAAGAAGCTGAGAAATCTGTAAACGAATGGTGGTTACCATGGCAACAAAAATGCTGCATGCATCTAACACGTACCTTTCTCAGTTTTTTTTTTTTTTGTTTTGTTTTTGTTTTTCAAGATAAAAAAATTGTAAAAGTCTTTCTCAAGAAGTCACATAGTAACTTTAGAAGACCTGGTCTTAGCACAGGACTTAAATTTCCTCATGATCATGAAGTCATGACCCACTTTTACAGAATACGAAGCATTGTAAAAAAATATACATTTACATTTAGTCATTTAGCAGACGCTTTTATCCAAAGCGACTTGATATATCCTTCAAAAACACATTTAAACATACATATGCATGCAAAATGTATTTAAGAGCAAATTTTTAAGAAACAGATAAACTTCAAGGGTAGCCGGCAATGAATGGTAGTAACCATGGCAACAAGAATGTCCCGCGTGCCTCTCCCTTTTTTACCAAGATGAAAAATTAGTACAAAATCAGATGAGCATGAATTATTTTACTTTTTTTTATTTGTTCATTTTTTACAAGCTGTCAGCGACCGTCCAGAACGTGTCCACAACCGTATCCAAAGCGACTTACAAGTATCCCAACATTAGTTTGGGGTCAGATCACAAGGTTGACCATACAGCACTTGAAGCAATGAAGTTTAAGGGTCGTGCTCAAGGAGTCACATTAGTGACCTCAGTGGGCCTGGGCTATAAACCTAAAACCTTCAGGTTGATAGTCCAACACCCTAAGCATTGAGTTACGACACCCAGAAAGGTAAAAGGATAAAAGCACAGCCAATATGCTATTTTAAGAGCTTTAAACAACAACTTTCATTCCCTTGCTTTGTATTTTAATATTATTATGATTGTATTGTAATAAAGACAAACGGTGGCGGTTTACCAGTCTGCTGATGAAGCTGTGAAACAGCATGTCCATATAATAATTCAGTATTTAGGGACTATATGCCATGCCTTCATTAGTCCCACAATGGGGAAATTTAGGTACGATGGGGAAATTTCAGATCAATATAATAATTTATCACGCACAAAAAGAGAACCCCGCAGACAGCCAAATACCCGAAAGGGCAATTTGGTGGCGACACGTTTATTAAGATACACAAACCTTGAGTGTGTAGCTGAACACTGTGTGATGATATGAACTGTATGATGTTCTGGTGTCTGAACAAACGTCGCTTCATTTCTTCCCACCGCCGATCTTGTCCAGCACCTTCAGTCCTTTCTCCTCATACTCTGCTCTCGTCATCCAGAAGGATTCTTTGTCTTTCATGATGTTGGCCAACACGGCTCCCCCCATGAACACCATGTGTTTTCTGCGAGGGGGGTCCTCGATCCTGATCTTAAACTTCTGCAGAAAAATTAAAGTAGAGCGAGCGAGCGGTTAATGATTAAGAGAAAGTCCTGTGAGGTTTCATTTTACAGAAGGTGGGTGGATTTCTCTTGCATAAGATTTTTTTTTATAATGATGTGCTTTAAATAGTCTGGAAGAGTTTGTCGTGTGTGTTTGAAGTGGATATGAGTTGCTTTCACATCAGACGAGTTTCAGATTTGGAAGCACTGGCATCCTCTGTAAAGATGGTGGAAAAGGTTACGGAAAGCGTGCGGTTAGTGGAGGTGGGGGGGGAGAACCTTACAAAGTTGGTGAAGTAAATGTATTGTTATTAAAAATGATTTACTCATGTAAAAGAAAAAAAGTTCAAGCCAAAGGTTTACATGGAGACAGGATTAAGATGTTTAAGATGATTAAGATTCACAATAATACACAACGTTTAGTGCGTTATTGCTTTTATAAAATGTTTACAAACACTCTAAAAAACAAGGTTTGACTTTTGATAAATGTGTTTATTAAAAGCAAAATCCTTAACGATCGCTGAGTAACAGGATAGCGGTTTCTCTAACAATCAAAATCTAGTGGCCCAATTACAGAACGCAGTTTATAAAAACATCGGGAAAATAATGTATTGTATATCGCGCATTGATACGAATGTAAAGTGCTAAGAGTTGTGTGTTATTGTCAGTGATGTCACGGCTGTACAACCGGCTCAGCCAATCAAATTTAAGGACAGGAACTTCCCTGGTTTATAACGTGTTTTGTTTCTATTGTTTCCGATCTCTTGACCGTGTTAGCGCTACTTGCTTTGATTTAACTCACCGAGAGCTTGTCCGTGTCTCCACGCAGAACTCTTTCCAAGTACAGCTGTTTAATTTCTCGTTCCAATCTGGAAGGGAGTCCAGGATACATCGTCGTTCCACCTGACAGAACAATGTGCTTGTAGAAGTCCGCCCTGCAGAACATCATTACAGCATGTTAATGTAATGCTCATTCTTCCAGTTCATTCAGCGGTCCTTATAAACCATGAAATATTAAAGAACAGTGTAGATGCCATTGTCCATCTTATTTAAGCGAAGAAACTTCTGGGGAAAAATGCATTTCAGTAGTTCCTACATATTCTATACTTATTATAACATTTCTATATAAGTCCATGAACCATGGGATAAACATGATGGAGCCCCACCCCTCTTTTGTTTCCTTCACATGAAACCACAATTCCTTCAATGTTCTACACGTTCCTGCAGTAGGTCGCATATTTATGGAAAAATGTCATTGACTAAATTGTTGCTCTTGAACATTGCAACATGGCTGTAACCTTCGTTGGCCAACATTGGGAGACCTTCAGATTCGTGCTATCCATTATTCTTAGTTCATTAGTTCATTCATTGTCTTCAGGAGACGGGAGAACGTCTCGGGCGCTGGGCAGATACACCCAGGAAAGGGCGCCAGTCCATCACTGGGTACACACTCACTCACACAGCCACAAACACATACACAGGGCAATTTAGAGCATTTAATTTACCTTGAATCCATGTTTTTGGAATGTGGGAGGAAACCGGAGAACCCGGAGGAAACCCACGCAGACATGGGAAGAAACATGAAAACTTCACCCAGAATGGGATTCGAACTGGGAATCCCCAGCGCTGAGAGGCGAATATGCTAACCACTAAGCTAGCATGGCGCCTTATTCTTAGTTACTATTTATATATTTTGCACAATACACTGACTATATGGAGTACTTCCGGAGTTTATGGTGGCGAGGCAGAAATAGGACCAGTGGCGTTATACTGGGATAGGTCTCAATTACGCGCATCCATCTACTAGCTGCAACTCCACCATGATTAAATAATTTCAATTAATTGATTAAACAGCCAAAAAAAACAAAGCAGTGAGATGGCGTTTGCAATCAACTATGACTGACGACGTCAAGAAGCCGTGGTAGTTCAGTAGTTCTAATAATCTGTACTAATAATCAGAGGGCTGATGTTTTGGACCCCAGCTTTGATAAAAGTGCCACAACTGGGTTCTTTAGATCTAGTTCTCAAGCCGCAGTTGTCTAAATGTTTTTTTTTTGTACGTTGTAAGTTGTTATGGGTTGTGAATTTAGGATGGACTGATCTACATACAAGTGTTAAATCTGACCTGAGATCAATGTCTGCAGCCTGGATGGTGTTGAAGAGGAGTTCAGCCACGCCAACTCCCTCTACATTGATGAGGTGCGGCTGAAAGAGTGCCTCAGGTGCCCCGAATCGTTCTCCACCAACCTTCACAGTGCGTCCATCTGGAAGCTACACTCCAAACAAAGAATATTTGTTTTAAATATAAATTTAAATAAGACTTTCGTTCATTTATTCATCCATTATCTTCCACTCCAAATGTCACACACACACACACACACACACACACACACACATTTATCTGACGTTTTTATCCAAAGCGACTTACAAGTATCCCGCTTGATAGTTGGGGCCAGAACACAAGGTTACATACAGAATCCCTGGAACAGTGAGGGTTAAGGGTCTTGCTCGAGGACCCACATTGGTAACATTAGTGGACCTGGGATTTAAACCCTCAACCCTCATATTGCTAGCACAACACCCTAACCACTGAGCTACCACTCCCTCCCACACAGAGGGCAGTTGCAGGCTTGTGGCCAAGGATCTAGCCTTCTGGCCTGAAATTCCCCGGTTTGATTCCCGTTCCCATCAAGTACTTTTGAGAAAGGCACTTAACCCCAATTGCTCCCTGGGCGCCGTATACAGGGCTGCCCACCACTTTACCAGTGTGTGTCTGTGTGTGTTTCACTGCACGGATGGTGAAATTCCTGTGTGTGTAAAATCACAGTAGGCAAATAGATCACTATCCCACTAACACACACTATACGGGGCAATTTAAAGCATTTAATTTACCTCGAGTCCATGTTTTTGGAAGAACCTGGAGGAAACACACGGGGAGGACATGGAAACTCCACCCAGATCAGGATTCGAACTGGGAATCCCCAGCACTGAGAGGTGAACGTGCTAATCACTAAGCCACCGTGCCGCTAATTAATACTTCAAGACAGAAAACATTAAGTACCCAAGAACCGTACACACAGTGTTTCCTAATTTTGGTGCATGAATAAAATAAAATAAATGTCAGATACATTTATTTTTATCCAAAGCAACTTGCAAGTATCTCACTTAAAAGTTGGGGTCGGAACACAGGGTTACATACAGAACCCTGGAGCAACGAGGGTTAAGGTTCTTGCTCAAGGACCCACATTGGTAACTTCAATAGACCTGGGATTTGAACCCCCAACCCTCAGATTGCTAGCACAACAGCCAAACCCACTGAGCTACATCACCCAACAGACTTTTAAAAGAGCTATTTGGAGCTGGACACATTTTTGGCAGGTGTTATCTGTATTATTTATTAAAGTTGTAATATGAGAGTCTTTGATTGGATTACCGTGTACGATTCTACCAGAAAAGTTGTCTCGTTGGCTAGTTGTTGTTCCTGTTCGATGTTGTATCCCACGAAGCACAGCTTCTCCTTAAGCATCCGAACTGTTTCAAAGTCTGCAGAGTGATTGAAGGCGTAGCCCCTCAGAAGCAACAACTGATGAAAGTAGGCAGAATTAAGAAGAGTTTATAATTACCAGTGTTTATAATACGTCATAAACACAATTTATCCAACTGCTCGCTGTTTTTATTAATCTGTATTCATATTAAATGATGCGGAATTGAAAAGGGCGGCACACTGGCTTAGTGGTTGGCACGTTCGCCTCTCGGCGCTGGGGATTCCTGGTTCAAATCCTGAGTGTCCGTGTGGGTTTACTCCAAGTTCTCTGGTTTTCTCCCAAAGTCCAAAAACACGGATTTGAGGTAAATTGCTCTAAATTGCTCCATATAGTGTGTGGCTGTGTAACTGAGTGTATGCCCAGCGATAGGTTGGTGCACCGTCCTGGGTGTATCTGCCCAGCGCCCAAGACGTTCTCTCCTGGATGGGCATGGGGAACCCCACCGCGACCCCCATAGAGGAATAAGCAGAAGGTAACGAATGAATTAATGAACAATTCAGGTTTAAGGAGCCTTTACCTTTTGGTCCAATATCTCAAACTCAACTAAGTCACACCTGTTTATGGTGCAGCCTGGCTTTAAAAAATGTCCAATTTTCCAAATAAGATGTGTCCCATGCATCCTCTTGCCTTAAGTGGAGGAGTTTATATATCTCGGGGTCTTGTTCATGAGTGATGGTAAGATGGAGCGGGAGATCGACAGGCAGATCGGCGCAGGGTCAGCAGTGATGCGGACACTGTACCGGTCTGTTGTGGTGAAGAAGGAGCTAAGCCACAAGGCGAAGCTCTTGATTTACCAGTCGGTCTACGTTCCCACTCTCACCTATGGTCATGAGCTTTGGGTAATGACCGAAAACGAGATCGAGAGTACAAGCAGCCGAAATAGGTTTCCTCCGCGGGGTGTCTGGGCTCTTCCTTAGAGATATGAGTGAGACGTTTGGTCATCCGGGAGGGACTCGGAGTAGAGCCGCTACTCCTGCCAGTAGCCAGTTGAGGTGGTTCGGGCATCTGGTAAGAATGCCTCCTGAGCGCTTCCCCAGGGAGGTGTTTCAGGCAAGTCCTGCTGGGAGGAGACCTCGGGGAAGATCAGGACACGCTGGAAAAACTATATCTTTCGGCTGGAATGGAAACGCCTCGGAATCCCCCCAGTTGAGCTGGTGGAGGTGGCTGGGGAGAGGGACTTTGGGTCTCTCGACTTAGGTTGCTGCCCCCGCGACCCGAAAGCCCG
>JAOUQT010070426.1:0-10294 GCA_025769995.1 Xyliphius kryptos
GGACTGGGAATCGAACCGGCGACCTTTAGGTTACAAGGCTGGTTCCCTAACCACAAGCCTACAACTGCCCCAACTGCAAGGATCTCCCTTCCAGCGGGAGATGCTGTGACTTAAGGCAAGCGGAGGACAAGGAATTGAAGCTGTATGCTGATAACACAACAAAAGTGGGCGTATCTTTCAAGAGACTGCAAATTTGTCAATTAGGCACACTGAACTTATACGGGTGACAATTTACTCCGGTTACAACCGCGGCTCATGGATTAGCTGCTGCACTTGGCTAATCCTTGCAAAAAAGAGCAGCACCAGATTTAGCATTTATTGTATGCTAAATTTCTATGCTAAAAGGAATCTCTTTTTTTAGAAGCTAAACCAAAATACAAGCTTAAAGCAAAACAGGAATGCGAGCCATCAGGCTGAAACAAAAATATATTGAAGCAGAACAGATCGAACAGAAAGCATGTCACAATGCTCATAAACTCACCATCTAAGTGTTCATAAGGAAGCCAGTGATGCTTTGTGTTTTGGTAAATGAAATGAGAATTTCGGAGCTGACACTGCTGGGCTCTGAAGTCCTCAAAATGCTTGGGGCAGTCATCTGTGTTGCACAGCTGAAATTCATAGTTGACTCCTGGACAGTCTTGACCACCATTAGAGGGACTGTGTGTCAGAATAACCATTAATCATTTTCGCACTTAATCACGTTTAAAAATGTTACTCTTAATAATTGTAAAAATGTCTTAACCTCGCCATGAAAAAATTTCAAAAACGTCTTATGCCAGTAGCCTAAATTTGTTACAACAACAAAAAAAAATGTACACTTGCAGCAGACTTCTCTGTTTACTTTGTTCTTACAGGAAAAAAAACTTTTTTTGGGATCTAAAAATGACCTGTTAGATATTTTTTAATATCGCATTGACTTTTTTTTTTTTTTGAAAAATTTTTTTTGGGGGTGTACATTAATTGCTGCACAATAATATCTTGGACAATAAGTGTACCATCAAAATTTGCAATCGTCTCATCCCTAGTCAGAATTAATCAAAAGTCAAAATCAGATAAGCACTAGTCAAAAAATTCCTTTGATTAGAATCTTAAAATAATAATGAAAAATCCATGTTAAAAAACGTATATACCCCATAAACAAAAATGCATCCCTACCAAGCCAAACAAAACAGAACATTATATAGACGGGGCACCATAACACACTTTGCTCAGAAATCACGACTGGTCCGGACTACGCAGGTGATGCCTCCCCTCACCCACCTCCCACACATCCTGCACTTTCTGAATACTAAGGAGTTTGGAAAATAGATTTAACGGGAGCCCTAGTAAAGCAGGTTATGAAAAAGGTGCAAAGCCATCATTTACTGCAGAATTTACCTTCTGCACAAAAGTATATTCAATTTTAAACTAGGGATGAGATGATTAATCGTTTTTGCAATTCATTGCGATTAAAAATGTTACAATTAATTCATAGTAAGGACGACTTAAAATCATCAGAATGACATTTATAAGAAAAATAGGTTTAGACCAGGTGGCTTACACGAAACAGAAAAAAAAGTTACCCTTGCAAACTCTGCTTTTTTTTTTTTTACAGAAAATAAAAAAAAAAGTTTTCTTTTAAATGGATATTGATGTGTACTTTAAGGGACACATTTTTTAACTTTGATTTTCACAAAACAATTGAATATTTTGTGTTATTAAGAAAAAAAAATCCTTTTTTTAATTAGATTTTTGATTTGTATAATAAGCGCTAAATCAATATTATTTCTCAGACAATAATTGTACCATTAAGTTTTGTAACTGACAGATTTGACCTACGCTGGGTTGTTGCATTGCCGTGTCCTAAAGCGTACACCTGTCCCGCAGGACCGGGAACATGAGCCATACTTGGTCCAGACACTCCAGGCTCCATCTTGCTTCACTTGATTAGCATTCTTCCACATGCAATGACCCTTATAGCACCACTAGGAAAAATAAATAAAAAGAATGTATGGTGGCTACAGCGACAAAAAAAAAGAAATAAAGAGGTAATGTGTCTCAGATTTACCTTGCCAGGTGCACACTCAGTACCATCAAGTGGGGGTCCCTTTTTAGTTTTGCAGAAATAGGGGTTGTCTGGGTGGCTGCACCATAGCTGCTTGCAAGGATCAAATGTGCGGAACTGAGAAAAGAGCATATTTGGATTCTTTATGGATGGTTTATATGTTAACAGAAACATTTGTGCGAAGAATACCAAACACGGCGTTTCATTAACTTTGTCATTTTTTTTTATTATTGCATACATTAAATAGACTACATATTTGTCTTGGTTTAAAAATGTGTATTTTTAAACAGCAAGTGAAAAAATATGAACTGTGTGGACACTCCAAGTTCCCAGTAGACATACCAACTACATTATGACAAATAACTTTAAAAAAACGAAACAATTAATTGTTGAATTTTTATTTTCTTTTCTCCCAAAAATTTCATAATGACCAAATTATTTAATATAAATGAATAAAGCAAGTATTTATTTATAAGGTTAAAATAGTAAAACATTAATTCACAAAGTATATATGAGGGACTTTACAGATTACTCATCATTTGACATGTCTATATTAAAAAACCCTCTTACCGATGTACAGATTTTATATCCAACTCCAAAATCGAAACGACACTGCTCATCCATAGAGTAGTTGATACCAGGAAGTTCAGGTAGTTGGGGCCAGTCATGCTTAAAGGGATCATCAAGCAAGCAGTCATAGGAACTAGTGGAAATGAACAGGGTCATTAGTGATCATAAGACATGTAGTTACAGAGGTTTTCTTCATTATTATAAATATATAACAATCAATAAAATACACTTGGTGGTTGGACTGTTACGCTCTATAAAAAAATATAAATTCATTTTTAACCTACTAATTTGGAGTAGTCATCTAGGTTTAATTATAGATCATTAACAGTTGTACATTAACAGATATTTGGATTGTTTTAACTACAGGCGGCACGGTGGCTTAGTGGTTAGTACGTTTGCCTCTCAGCACTGGGGATTTCAGGTTCGAATCCCAATCTGGGTGGAGTTTCCATGTCCTCCCCGTGCCCACGTGGGTTTTCTCCGGGTTCACCGGTTTCCTCCCACAGTCTAAAAACATAGATTTCAAGTAAATGAAATGCTCTAAATTGCCCCGTATAGTGTGTGTTTGTAGATGTGTGAGTGGATTGGCGCCCTGTCCTGGTGCGTCTGTCCGGTGCCCGAGATGTTCTCCCCTACATGGGCATGAGGAACCCCACCGTGACCCTAGTAGAGGAATAAGCGGAAGAAAATGCATGGTTGGATGTTTTAACTACCGGTTTAGTGAATATCTCTGAGTCGGGAAATAATCCATTCAGAAACAGTATTCTGACCAATTGTTTTCCAAGTGAATGCCATGCAACACGTTACTTGGGTGAAAGCATAATCAAAAATTCAGCATTACACTTCATTTATCATTTCACTTATTTTAAAGAACTGTGCATCTAGGTGATCGAACATAATTTATTTCTGACCCATCTAACATAAAAAAATCTATTTTTTCAGAAGTAAAGCTATTCAAAAAACAATAGCTTTTCTTTCCCTTTATTATGACCCTTAAAAAGGCCATAATAAAGGGAAAGAAAAGCTATTGTCTTGAATTATAGATCCCAGAAGAAAAATGAAAATACGGAACAGAAGACATTTACCGGACTGACATGATTTTAAAAGACCATATTAATTTAACTATGTTTGGTTTAGACCAGGGCTGGGCATGTAGATTGCTCAGGACCGCATTGAATTGTGGGGACCTAGGCCTTTAGTAATGCTCCGTCTAAATCAATCCACCCGTCAAGAACTATTTTATGGCTATCAAAACTGATTGTGCAGAAATGCATATAAAGTTGTTGCAACTAGAGTAGCCACACACAAAAAACACCAACAATATCCTTATAACATTGTACTATTATTTAGGAAAATAACAATTACCAAAAATCCTGATTATTTTTAAACAAAATCCATCCTCCTTTTTTCTGGGTTAAAGTCGGCGTAAAACATTTATAGTTAAGGTTTGGATAAGTCCCTACAGTATAAATAAGTCTACACAACGTGCACAGTGTGTGTGTGTGTACACAAACAATGGTACATTTATGTTCTGTTTCTCCAAATAACTTGTTCTTACATATTTACTGAAAATGTCAAATGTAAATATGTTTTCTCTCTCCTGTTTTAATACTTAAATAACCTTTGTATAAGGTTTTATGTAATTATGCAAAATACATGTAATTCATTTTAACTCGTCTTTTATGTACTATATCGAGAAAGAAGTCTTTGTGGGCTTTAGTCATCTGGGCGTGGATCCTAACAGAACACTTTACATTTACATAATCGGTCCTACAATTGGCAATAACAATGGCCAACGTCTGGTCTTCTGGGGCATAAATGGATACTACTAACCAATGTAGAGTATGGCAGTGCAGCCTAGAATTAGGTGTCAGAGGGGGCCAAAAGGGCCTTAATGACTAATGTTCCCTTTACACATCCCTTACACTGAACCAAAAAAACAAAAATGCACTGATTTAATCGACATATTTACTACTGATTTCCCAAAGTGGCTGAAAGCCATTATACAAATGATAAATATAAAAAATAAAAAAATAAAAAAAACAAAAACAACTGAATTGTAGGTACACTGAATATGACTCGACTAATTTCACAAAGCAGCTGATCTTTTCCCTTATATGTGAGTGTGACGGTAGTGTGGTGGCGCCGGGGGACGAAAAAGTCGGAGCTGAGAGCGTTGTTCGTTAAAAGCACATAACGCACCTGACGTGGATGGAAACTCATGGAAAGTCTCTCTCCGTAGCAGCTGATTATAAAGGCGTCAGGTGTGTTGATTACTCTCATTTCTGTGTTGATTACTCTCATTACTCTCAATAAAAATGTCTGACCAATGCATTAAATTCTCTGACTGTCTAATCAAAAAGTGTGAATACATTGACGTAACGCACACCTTCTAGATGGCCTTGGTGACACCAACTCAAAATTCGATTGGTTGAAGTAACAGGGTGATTTACACTAATGTTTATGCTGCCGGGTCTCAGAATTGATAGTGAAAGCATCTGGCAGATTACTTAACTCTGACGCTATGAAAGGATACAACTGAACTGTATGTACACTGAATATGACAGATTTTACAACGCAACGTCAACTCATATGTGAGCGTGACCGTAGCGCTGGGAGAGGAATTGCGTAGCTGACGGCATTGTTCATTGAGAGTAATTAACGCACTAACAGGGATGGAAATGCCTGGAAACTTTATTCCCGCAGCCTCTGCTGTTACAGCTTCTGAAGGCAGCACACGTCATTAGATGGAGACATGTCAGGTGCATTAATTACGCTCAATGAACAATGTCGTCAGCTCCAGTCTTTCCTCCACCAGCGCCAACCACTCCATCATCACATTTAGACGTTTATTTCTTACAGACGTGCAGAAATGAAAGAAATTCTGCACAAGTATTATGGATTTTGCAACGGTGTGGGATGTTCCGGCTCGTATTGCAACACTTTTTAGTAGTAAGACTAATTTCCCCTCGAAATAACGGTCTTTTTAGACACATTAATGCACATACACGTACACACACACAGCTTTCACTCGCCGCAAAGCCTCTCTTAATCCGTTTTCCTTCCTGCACTGACACAAAGACCCAATTAACAGGACACATGGCAGGCAAGTCAATTATCAGTTTACTCTCCTGTGCACACCACTTTATTTAAATGCCGAGATTCAAGCGTCCTGTCAGCAGTGTCGAACTGTTGGAACCTCGTCAGGGTGGTAAACCTGGTAACAAGGTAGTTATGGTGCATTGAAGCTGCAACTATAACCTTTTAAAATAAAAATAAATTGAGCAATGTTGGACAAGGAGAAGACGGCTAACCTACTTTTTTCATAGCATGATTGGAGTCTTCCCAAAAATGTTAAGGCAGATCGATATTTTTATGCAGGATTTACAAATAACCTGTGTAATGGTACATTATTTAAGAAATGTATTAGTCAAATATGTTATTGGATAAAAAAAGATCTGGCTTACTGAATATATCTCTTTAGTTCTTGTCCACTGCACATGGACCAGTGATAACGATGAAAGGCAGCTTGCACCAGTGGCGCCATGACACTTCCCATTGCTGTCTCATCACCACAACGATTGCCCTGCCCATCATGCTCCATACCGAGTCTGGAAAGGGGCACAAGACAAAAATCACACTCTTCTTATTAAAGGTTTGTTTCAAATAAGTGGATTCAATACTTTTACATTAGTACAGTAATATCATAATCGCACAATAAAAATACTACAACTAATAATGATAAGATGTATTTTGGTGGAAAGATGAAGAATCCTGTCCATGAAACTGCAAAGAAACTGCAAAGACTACTGGTGATGTCATTAAATTAGAATATCATGAAAAAGTTATTACATTTATAGTATATTACATTTATTCATTACACACAGATTGCTATATTTAAATGTTTATTTCTTTTAATTTTGATGATTATAACTCACAACTAATAAAAATCACAACTTCAGTAACTTACAAAATTAGAATATTGTGAAAAGGTTCAATATTGATAACATCTGGTGCCACACTTTAATCAGCTAGTTAACTCAAAACATGTGCAAAGGCCTTTAAAATGGTCTATCAGTTTATTTCTGTAGGCCACAAAATCATGAGGAAGACTGCTGACTTCACCAAAAAAAACGACCATTGACTCCTTGCACAAGGAGGGCGAGACCCAAAAGGTCATTGCTAAAGAGGCTGGCTGTTCACAGAGCTTTATGTCCAAGCACATTGATAGAGAGGCGAAGGGGGAAAAAAAGCATGTGGTCGAAAAATATGTGCAAGCAATAGAGGTAACCACACCCTGCAGAGAACTGTGAAAACTATTTAAAAATGTGGGGGAGATTCACAAAGAGTGGACTGCAGCTAGAGTGTTCTAAGAAACACCAAGCACAGATGTACGCAAGACGTTTTCCAGCTGTCGCATCCCTTGTGTCGAGCCACTCTTGAACAAAAGACAGCACCAGAAGCGTCTTGTCTTGGCTAAAGACAAAAAGGACTGGACTGCTGCTGAACGGGCCTATGTTATGTTCTCCGATGGAAGTCGATTTTGCATTTCCTTTGAAAATTAAGGTCCCAGAGTCTAGAGGAAAGTCACAGAATCCACGTTGCTTGAGATCTAGAGTAAAGTTTGGGTGCAATGGCATCTGCTGGTGTTGGTCCATTCTGTTTGCTGAGGTCCAAGGTCAATGCAGCCGTCTACCAGGAAGTTTCGGAGCACTTTATGCATCCTGACGCTGAACAACTTTATGAAGTTGCAGATTTCGTTGTCCAACAGGACCTTTGCACCTCTACACAGTGATAAACCCACCAGTACCTGGTTTAAGGACCATGGTGTCCCTGTTCTTAACTGGCCAACAAACCAGCCTGGCCTGCAGCCCCTACACGAATATCTGTAAGGTATTCTAAAGAAAAAGATGCGATTTGCCAGACACAATTCAGAAAAGCTGAAGGCCACTATCAGAGCAACCTCGGCTCTCATAACCCTGAGCAGAGCAACAGACTGATCGCCTCCATGCCACACTTGCAGTAATCCAGGGCAAAGGAGCCACTAGTAAATATTGAGTGCTGTGCATGCTCATACTTTTTCATGTTCATAATTTTTCATCAGAGAACATTTGTTGAAATCCTTTTTTGTATTGGTTTTAAGTAATATTCAAATTTTCAGAGATACTGAATTTGGAGTTTTCATTAGTTGTCAGTTATAATCATCAAAATTAAAAGAAATAAACATTTGAAATATATTAGTCTGTGTTTAATGAATGAATATAATATACAAGTATTACTTTTTAAATAAAATTACTGAAATAAATCAACTTTTTCATGATATTTGAATTTTATGACCAGCACCTGTATAATCTGCTTTGCCCTTAAACCATAAGCAGTCTGTGGAATGTACATATTGTAACAGAATAAAAGACCAGCTAAAGCTAAAAAAATAAAAAATACATAAACTAGATGAATAAAACTCGGAAAAGAAACTAGTTTAAATTGAACAATAAATTTCCATTCAAATCTCAATTTAAGCATTTTTCATATCCAGCCCCTGTATTTTATTTCCAACATATGGGCAGCAATTTGCGGTCAATTTTGTGCCCATTTTGTTAGAATTTGCACCTGTTGAGTCAAATCAGCATTTTATAGACTACACACATTTTAGACTGTTGCAGGGTTGCAATCATTATTCATTTATTTTCAAAGTCACATATCCCAGATATCTAAATATCCTAGGGTTGAAAATGGTGCTGAAAGTCAGGCCATTAGTCAATTGTGGGGCAGAAACACAAACATCCATGCATACATGCCCATGTAGGGGCGATTCCATATCACAAGTTTACCTGTTTTTTTGGATTGTGGGGGAAAAAACTTGTGCACCGTCACTAACTCTGGACAGACAGAACTCAGGCTCCTCCCTGCAAATCAAAGGCCCTCTTGCTGTAATGCAAAAGCCTCATCCCCATACACCCATAATGCTACCATGATTGCAATCAGTGTTTTAATTCATTCCAGCAATACCCAACAGGTTGCACAATCATCAAGTCATCAAACCGTGTCTGACCTCTGTGTTTGGCCTTATTGACTTCTACAAATGCCTGTGTTGAAATAAGAAAATTATTTGGCTTAGTGGTTAGGACGTTGGCCTCTCAGCACTGAATTTGGTATGTTAAGAATATTTGTCATAATTTAAATATGAACATAAAAAAAATGTGGCCTCCGTGAAAGTTTGGACAACAATTAGATGAGGTATTTCATAACAAACCCCAACGCCAGGAGTATTACAACCCAAAAACATAGTTTCTCCAGCTTTCATACTTAATAGTTGGCAATGTGTTTGCTGGGTTATGTTTTACTCTATGCTTTACTCTACGTTACGTTTTTGCTCAAAATACGTCTTACTATAGCCTTACGTTTTTGCTCAAAAAATTGTCTTACTATAGCCTTACGTTTTTGCTCAAAAAAACTCCTTACTATAGCCTTACGTTTTTGTTTAAAAAAGGCCTTACTATATAGCCTTACGTTTTTGCTCAAAAAAACGCCTTACTATAGCCTTACATTTTTGCCCAAAAAAACACCTTACGTTTTTGCTCAATAAAACTCCTTACTATAGCCTTACGTTTTTGCTCAAAAATACGTCTTACTATAGCCTTACATTTTTGTAGACTATAGTAAGCCGTTTTTTGAGATAAAACGTAAGGCTGCAGTAAGCTGTATTTTCGAGCAAAAACGTAAGGCTAAAGTAAGCCGTTTTTTTGAGCAAAAATGTAGGGTCATAGTAAGGCATTTTTTTTAGCAAAACGTAAGGCTATAGTAAGGCTTTTTTTTTTTTGCAAAAACGTAAGGCTATAGTAAGGCGTTTTTTTGAGCAATTACGTAAGGCTATAGTAAGACGTAATTTAAGCAAAAAACGTAATGTAGAGTAAGGTTTTTTTTTTTTTTTAGTAAGGCAGTTTTTTGAGCTGTAGTAAGGCGTTTTTTGTGAAAAAAAACGTAATGTAGAGTAAAGCGTTTTTTTTTTAGCAAAAACGTAAGGCTAAAGTAAAACGTTTTTTTGAGCAAAAATTTAAGGCTAAAGTAAAACGTTTTTTTGAGCAAAACCGTAAGGCTATAGTAAGGCGTTTTTTAAACAAAAACGTAAGGCTATAGTAAGGCGTTTTTTAAGCAAACACGTAAGGCTATATATAGTAAGACGTTTTTTTTAACAAAAACGTAAGGCTATAGTAAGGCTTTTTTTTTTTTTAGCAAAAACGTAGGGCCATAGGAAAGTGTTTTTTTGAGCTAAAACGTAGGACCATAGGAAGGTATTTTTTTGAAAAAAAACGTAAGGCTATAGTAAGATGTTCTTTTGAAAAAAAAACGTTAGGCTCTAGTAAGGCGTATTTTTAGGCAAAAAACTTAAGGCTATAGTAAGACGTTTTTTGAGCAAAAACGTAAGGCTATAGTAAGACGTATGTTTGAGCAAAAACGTAAGGCTATAGTAAGACGTATTTTTAGGCAAAAAACTTAAGGCTATAGTAAGACGTTTTTTGAGCAAAAACGTAAGGTTATAGTAAGACGTATGTTTGAGCAAAAACGTAAGGCTATAGTAAGATGTTTTTCCAGCAAAAACGTAAAGCTATAGTAAGGTGTTTTTTAAAGCAAAAACGTAAGGCTATAGTAAGGCGTTTTTTGAGCAAAAACGTAAGGCTA
>JAOUQT010070443.1:0-10293 GCA_025769995.1 Xyliphius kryptos
TGGACACTGTGCTGACAGACACAGCAAACCTTCTTGCCACAGCTCACATTGATGTGCCATCCTGAATAAGCTGCACTTACTGTGGGTTATAGACACCGCCTCATGCTACCTCTATGGTGAGAGAACTGACAAAATGCAAAAGTGACCAAAACATCAGCTAGAAAGGATGAGAACAAAACCACTCCATCATAGGGGTTGTCTTGCTAAGTGCCTCTCATTTCTACCAGTTGTCTGTTTGATTTGCACAACAGCAAGTGAAACTGATTCACAATCAGGTTTGCTTCCTAACTGAATAAATAAAGTAAATAAAGTGATCTATTTTGCCTACTGTGCTTACACACAGAGGAATTTGTCCTCCACATTTAACCTGTCCGTGCAGTGATACACACACACACACAAATGCACGCATTGGTGAAGTGAGCACACGTGCCTGGATAGAATGATTTCACAGGAGTGTGATTGACTTGGAGTTCCATCATGTTGTTTAGGTGTTCTCTTTATTTTTTTGAGCAGTGTATATTTCAAATATGCCTAGTTGCATAAAGACTCAGACATGGACTTTAGTGATTTTAATTGTTTTATTGTTTTCAAAGGGCCGCTTTTCCATCGGATACTGTGATTATGACTTGAGAGAATGTCATGAGACTAGTGTGGATGTTTTTCACTCAAAGCACACTAAGACGACATGACTGTATTATGCTGATGCTTTTTAAAGGTGGTTTAAACAGGGCAAGAGCTCCTCTTTACCCAATTTTATCCCGGGGTTTGATGCAAGCATTTACTACACTTAAGGTTGTCAGGTGACCTGTAACATCAATCTGTTTTGTAATTATCCATACCTTTTTTAATTTTGTCACTCATTTTTTATTGTACAGGTAAAAATTGATTTCGTAGTGTTAGCCTACATCAAGCTACAGGATTCTAAAAATAGTAACCAGATAAAAATGACACAAAACATATGAGCTAGCAGTTAATCGAAGTATGTGTTTTTATACCTAGTAAATGTAAGCTTGTGGTATATATTTTAATAAAGACCTTTAGGTTTGTTTTGTTGGTAAATGTCACCGCCATCTAGTGGTTATTAATCGGAACATGGGTTTATGGGCGGAGACGTTCGCTGGAGGCGTGATCTGATTGGTCAATTCTCAGCAGCAGCTGCCTGCGCGCTCTGTGCCAAACATCCAGATGTACAACAGCGCTTTGAATCAGAGACATACCAAGTTGGAATTTTATTTTAAAATTATATCCACGTAAGTATACTTTTTATTTCACGCAGCCTGTTATATTGTATTATGCTCAGAATGTGTTACGCATGTGCCTATTTATGTTTGTGAAAGCCTATATTAGTTGTTTTAATAATAATCCTCAAATGTTTCAAGTGCAACAGATATGAAACTATATAAATGTGTAAATGTTTTTAATTATTTGTTAGACATTTTTTGAAGAATAATAAAGTCCTTTTAAAAAATATGCAATTATAAACCAGAAAATAAGATATAATATTTATTAAAACAATCTATAGTATGATTCGAATGATGTAATGCGCCACTGGAAAGAATTCCTCCATAATCGCCCTTAATTATGATAGGCACTTCTTTTGCCTGTTTTTTAGGCCATGAAAACGTAAACACTGAACTTTTCTTAAAATAATCTCTTCCACTCTATGTAAATGTGAATGCCTCATATGATGCTCATGTTTATTAACTTGGATGAACAGTCTGGTAGAATTTAAAAGTACTTGCTACAGTGTGCAAGGTATAACCATGTCAGGTCAAACGATGGTGAAAAAAATAGTTTTATACCCATTTAAAGCCTGTGTTCCCAGCAGAATAGCCTACTTTAGGACATTAATATGTCGGTGTAATGAGAACTGTGGCTCAGTTGAAACAGAGCTTCACTTTTAGCATTAGGATGAGCTGTAATCCTTTGTAGTGGCCTGGAATGAAGGGTAGCGTAAAGTCACCCAGATGTCATGGTAACTGTCCATTACAAAGAGCATCGGAGGGGGATTTGCAGACTGATCGTGGCACAGATTTGTGCACTGTATCTGGGGCAAAGCTGTTCTGTGCTTAGGGCTGTACTGTTCCACCCAGAATGTTCCACCCAGAGCTAGATAACACATAGAGATGACCAAATCATTAAAACATTTATATTACTTATCTATTTATATGCACATATAATTTGTATTATATCTTAGTTCTTTTTTTATTTAAGTTCCAATTTTACTAAAAAAAAATGGTAAAACTGGGTTCGTGAGCTATAATTTTGTTTTTGTCTCATGTACCACATGCGATGCAAATGATAAAAAAGGTCTCCTTGAGTCTTTGAATTTACAATTATAACTGCTTATATAGCGTGTATATTTGTACTTACAAGTACTATGGATGTTACTAAAGCCTATCCCAATTTATATTGGGTGAAAGGGTGGAAAACTTGGTGTACAGGCCACCAAGTAATTGCAGGGCAGAATAATGAGACAAAAATGTAAACATTAGCAAATGGGGCAGTTTGGTATTATCACTTTGTCTTACCTGAGAGTTTTTAAAACGTGTTGTAAATGTTAAACAAATATGTTGGCATTACTTAAAACTTTTTCAGCGTGCATGTGTAATTGATCTAGAAATTCATTTAAACAAATCCGCTAACTGCAACTTGACTGTACACTGTTTTTGTATATTTAAAATGTGAATGAATAAAATGTATTGAAGATACTGAAACTAATGCTTGAAGAAATGAAAAGAGGAGAAAATAAATGGGTGATGAGAAGGAGCCAATCGATTGGTGCCATTATACAAGGCACTTTCACAACAAAGGCCAACTTGGAGTAAGCATATTTACTTCTCTTTATGTATTTCACTTTACTATGTATTGGTTGTACTTCTATTTAAATTTTTAATATTAAGGATATACATCAAAATGCACATTGTATTTTCTTTTTTAGCTGTTCGCAGAGCTTACATGGATTCAGGTCACTTTCACATGACAGTGTCTTCCACACTCATTCGTGTCAATCATATCATGTGGCATCAAAGGTCCTATTTCGGGAAAATATTCAAGATAAAATAAAAGCACTACATGTAAGCACTGCAACTCACAATGATCTTACTTTGTTTTGCTTATCTTGCAAAGTAGCTCTGTTGAGTAAAAAAATAAATATTAAATAACAATATCAACATTGTAAATGATTGTATATGGTTAGGTCAAGCTGCAGAAGCAGAAGATGCATTTTGGGCCTCCACCCGTGCAGATCTCTAACGAACGATGTCTAACTGAAGACCCTGGTGAATTGGTAACCTTATAGATGATCTCTTTTTATAATTTCTCACACACTTTCTTTTTGCGCCACTGTTTATTTTCTCCTCTTACCATATGGATAGACTTTGTAGGTTTACAATTACAGACTAGTTCATTGCTTTTCTTTTTTTTATTAGTCCTCTGTTATCTATTGTTCTGGCCCATCACGGCACAGATACAGTATAATTTGGTTGGTGTATTGTTTATTGTCAGTTTTGCAGTGACACTAATGCGGTGAGGTGGTTCTAGTGCAGCAGTCCTGCTTTTGTTTCATTTAAACACCTCAGTGACACTGCTGGAATGAGAATAATGCGCCAACCAAATAACACCTGCTCTGTGGTGCTACTATTGTGGTCCTGATCATTAAAGAACTGAGTAATGGTGTGCAAACTTTTGACTGGTACTGTGCATGTGTGTATAAAGCTAAGGCTTTGTGTTCCTTTAGCGGTAAATCTCATCTTCATTTCAGACAGTTTCTTCACATTCAGTCAGGTCTGCACCACCTTTGATCTTTCCCTCTGGAGTGGATTTCACCACCCCTCCCCAGTTCACCTCTTGCCTGGATAACTCGGCTGCCCGGCACCGTATGTCTATTAAACCACGTAATCAGAGAGCCAGCACAAAAAACAGAAAGCCATCCTCTTTTGTAAGTTTAATCTTTGAACATATTTTTAAGTATAAGACCAGAAGGTTCATGTGCTTATTAAGACAGTTGTTTGTATGGTGGCTGTATGTTGTTTAAAATAATTGATGTTGAAGAAAAGTCCATTAAACATTACAGCCTGCCAACTTTACATCTTAAAATAAAGAGGGCAGATTATGCAGATGAGTAGTAGTATGTTGCTAGAAAAATTACCTGTGTATGTTTGTTTTTGCCACAGATCATTTGGCCAGGGGAGGGTATCACTGCTCCTCTAGGTGAAATGCAGCTTCCTCATTCACAAGTAAACTGTCTGGTGAGATCTACACATGATAATCACCCACCTGCAGCCTCTCTACACCATCCTGTTTTGAAGGAGGCTGAGATAATTAAAAGCACTGAGAGGTCTGATAATGTAGAAACAAAATTGGAGTTCAGATGTTCTAGTTTGAGCCTTGCAGCCAGACAGATGGGGGGTGAAGACCAGTGTGAGGTTCCTTATAGCTCTGAAATCCAGAGTATCCAAGAGAATCCTGAGTGGACTGCAAGTTCTTCACGTCTTGTTAATGATGCCTCTGCACAGAAGCTACATCACAAGACTGATTGCAGACTGGCAACATATTATAATGAGACGCATACAAAATCATATAATGAGAAAAAAAACGAGTTAAATAAGATTTCTATTTTGGAAACAATGTCAAAAGTTGACTTCAAAGGCCTGTCTCCATCCCTCTCTGCACTGCAAAGAAATGTATATGCTAAAGAGATCAAAGGTGATGGCAGGACAGAGGGCACAACAGGTCAATTACATGTTGACTGTACAAGCCAGTATGTACCTATGAAATTATCAACCCATTTTCCTGTTTCCTCAGATACTAATTATATACAGCAAAAAACTGGAGACCTAATTTATCCTGTTGAGCAAGAAGAGTCAAATTTCAAGTCTGGCAAATTGTCACAGACGCATCAAACTACAACAAGTGAATGTGAGATGGAGACAGATAAGGCAAGTCAGGGTACATACTGTAATGACGTAATAAAAAAGAAAAGAAAAGAGAGAGAACAAGAGACATTAAGTGGAAGGCCAGGTGAAATAGCTTTACCACTAAAGATTCATCCTGATAAGGCACTATCAGGGAGCAAAGTGACTGATCTTACTGTTGAAGGCCATAAGGATAATACAATTCATACGAGAGACAGTCTCTTATCAAAGGTTCTTAAAAATCCTAAGCAAACCACTGAGGTCCAAACATCATGCTGTCCGACTTCAAACAGGGATCAAATGAGAATGTTACCCTGTAAACAATCAGGTGAGTTATTCTGTGTAATTTATCAATTCTATCAAAGCTGTTCACCACCATTTAGGTATTTTATTTTACCTCAAGTGTGAATAAAAAGCTTCATAATGTAAATATTCAAATGTAAAAGCCATTGATGTGCTTTAAAGACATGATGTTTTTTGTGAAACTTGCCATGATAAAAGTTTAATTCATTTTAATTTAGTGTTTGAGACTGACACAATTATTTGTATTGTCCTGCATGATTCAGACTTTCGTCTTAAAGGATAAATAACAAGACTAATGCTTGAATACAGATTTAGGCTGCTATCGTTTAATACTAAAATCGCTGTAATTTGGTTGTATGGTGTAGGCATATGAATACATATGCATACTTGAACATTGCAATGAAAGGCACGCAAACCTGACCATAACGTAACAAAAGGATTTGGAATTAAGTGGAAGTGAGGTAACAGTGAGGCAGTTTATCAATTTGTCAAAGTTAGCATTTGTGCTAAATGTTTCTAAAGTATTGTATTTACAATAAAATCATAGATGCATTCTGGATTTTAAATAAATAATAAAAATAATTATTTATTAAATCTTACCGGTGTGACTAAACGCAGTGTGCTGTGTGCTTTTGCTTAAAAAAAAAAATCTGTCCCCTAATCTATTTCTGACACTCAATGCCAATGAATTTATCAGCACATTAAGACAACTGCTATAAAATATTTAACAATTCTTCTAGAAATATTCTCGAAAATTTGTGATCTGCGTCACATTTACTTATTAATTAATTGAAGATTATGACAGCATACAATTATTGTTTTGGTTCATATTTCAATAGATAGTAAGTCTGTAGTCCTGAAAGTTATGCTCTTTATTTTTTTTAATGTTGCTTTCAGGAATAAACACTTTCACTAGAAAATATATGGCCAGTAAATATATGGCTAAAATTGGATTAATATGTCCTACATACAGAACATTGTTGCTTTAATTGTTATCAAATTCAGTTGATTTTTGTGCAAATTAAATAAATAAGCATTTGCTATGTTTTATAGATTCAGAGACATCGATTCAGCGTTCATCTTCATCAATTAAAACCACCACAGGTGTGCATTCTTTGCCCTCTAAAGAAAGCACACCAGTGTGCTTTACAGAGGATACTCCAGGTGAAGGAGAATTAAGGGAATCCTTGAGTGATCTTTCCTGGATGAATCTGGCACGTGAAAAAACCAGGAGCCTCCAACAACTTTTTACAAGCAGACTTACAGACCTTGCGGGCTTTCAGACAGTGACACGTCCAGCTTCCTCCACACAAACGCATCCATCAAAGCAAAGTGTAGAGATTGTAAGGCCTGCACATCAAATTCCAGTTGAACAATCCACTTTAAAGCCAATCCAATCTATTTATCCTCACTCACCAGCATTGTTGCACTCATGTCCAGCTGCACACCCGGCCATAGAGTCCATTATTAGTCCAGCTCAGCCAAGCATGGGTCAAACTGAAGAAGCAGGGTTCTCCCGCAGGCAAATTATTTCCACTGCCTTTGAAGCCCAAGTAACAAAACAATTTGCCAAACCAGAAGAGATGACTGCATCAGGCCCACAAACCACTCTTTATTCCACAAATCCAACCTCCGCCACCATTCTGTGCGATACTAATGTAACATCACAGAACCTCATAGCTCAGGAACGTTTATTTGAACAACTGCCACAGAGTTCACACCTATTTCAGCCTGCTTGCTCTTATTTATCATCAATCCCAAACCTTGGACACCCTAACCTTTCTCAGTGTTCAACATCTCCAAGTATTCAGCACAGGCCTCAGTTTAGTGGTGATGCATTCTTTACACCTGTAAGGCATACTGACAAGCCATTTGAGAATCCCATAGACAATAGAGTTCAATGGGCACATGGGATAGGAAGCAAGCTATTATCTACAGAAGAACTGCTGCCTGAAAAATCTGATTTATTCAAAGTGAGTTGTGATCATTTCAAAGTAATCCAATACTTTGTGTGTTATTCAAAATAATTGCACATACCCTTTACTGTTTTGATCTTTATATTTTCTGTATTACAGGAAGACCAAAAATCTATGAATTTTAAGAATATGTCTTTTCACACCAGTCTGACAGGTACTAACCTTGACGCCAGTTTATAATTCTGCATCAAAGCTGCATAAAAGGCTACAATTTGTTGTATGTGCACATTTATGAAGATGTGATGGGTCCTCGTAGTAACATTTGCACTGCTGACTGCTTCTCCTTTTGCCATTTTATGGCTGTAATTTGTAATAGCATAATATGGATGGCAAAATCCAATTTATCATTAAGACAACTCTGCTTGCCTCCTACTGATTTTTTTGTCCTAAGTAATAAATAAGACAATTTTTTGAATGTACTAGGACAATGGGTTTTATACACACTGTAGGGCAGCAGGGTGGCATATTGGTGAGCATGTCTGCCTTTAGACTAGATTAGAATAGGTTCAACTTTATTGTCATTGGGCAGAGGAAACAAGTACAAATCCAGGTTTTAGCATTAAGGATGTTTAAGTCCCAATCTGGATGTTCTCACCATGTTTTTGTGGTTTCTCTGGTTTCCTCTTACAGTCAAAAACATGTATTCAAGGTAAACTGGCTGCTCTAATATTGTCCCTATATAAATTCCTATAATGTGTGCGCGTGCGTTTGTGCGCCAGCGATGGATTGACACCCCTTTCTGGGTGTATCGACCCAGTGCTCCCCTGGATGGGTATTCGGAACCCCCCATGCTAGTGGCTTAGCATTCGCACAGGTCATAAACGTGTGCATTTGAGCAACTATATGGTGTGACACTATAAATTACCATTACTGAATTTAGGCTCTATAAATAAGCCTTTATGTATTTATTGTTAGGTGCATAAAACAATGTGAGGTGTATTAAATATTCATACTTGCACATTTTAGAATCAGCAGCTAGTCCTGTTCCCTTGAGGCTGGATAAGGAGAGTAAGTTTCAGAAGAAAGCAATACCGTCTTCATCACCTTCATCCATATCACCCCTCCAGTCCAGTACCGATAGTGGACAGCCTTCCTGGTTTGAGCTAGCCAAGAGAAAATCCATGGCATGGAGTGACAAGACAATGGATTGAGTCAGAGCTATTAAAGCATCAAAGTTCCTGATCTACAATGAGGGCTAACAAGAGTGTTAACTGTTCTTTAAGTGTTTGCTATTTTTGTATAAGAGCTATAGGAGTGGAACAAAAACAAAAAAAAAAAAACAGTACTATAGAGTTTTTTCCTTTAAAAGTTTAGTGTTTGCTTTTACCACAGCATGATTTTCCTTTTCATATATATTGATTATATTGCGGTCTAATTAACTTTAATGTATATTTATTGTTAAATAACGTGTAGCATATCAGTTGAGGTGAAGTGTTTGAAGCAAATGTACACTGTGGACACTTTATTAGGTACACTTGCACTATGTAGCTTAAGAATTACGGACAGGACCATTACAGTGCAAATTATATTTAAGTGGTTAATCATTTTCAGCACTACTATGACATTGTGGTGGTGGTGCTTGATTGTGTGTTATGCTGGTGTGAGCGAATGGGTTTTTTAAACATGTTGGTTTTAGTGTTTGACTAAAAATAATCCACCAACCAAAAATGTCCAGTCTCCAACATGCAATGAATAGATATGGGTGAAAAGATGGAGGATGACATAAATATAAACCACTTTATTAATTTTATTTTAAGTTAAATGTGTCTAATGGATTGAACAGCAATTAAGCACTTGAGCCACACTGCTTTGTCTGATCCAATTAAACTAAGGCAGCAGATTCTAACACTACCACCACCATATCACTGTATTGCTAGGAATTATTAATCAGATGGACTGCAGTTTGCAATTGTAGTACTAAAAATGCATCCGCATGGTGAGTGGAAAATTATAAAAATGAGGATAGGAATAAAAAAGCTTTTGAATAAAGAACATTTGTCATGTAAACACCCAGTTATGCAAAAACGATATGTTGAGTACTGAATCATAAGGAAATGATTATAGGAAAAAACAAAACTTAATTTAAGTTTGTTAGGTGGTCTATTTGATTTGTTCCATGTTAACAATGTTTTCTTAATAA
The DNA here is from genome assembly GCA_025769995.1 of Xyliphius kryptos. NCBI lineage: Eukaryota > Metazoa > Chordata > Actinopteri > Siluriformes > Aspredinidae > Xyliphius > Xyliphius kryptos. The sequence continues at coordinate 9,336 of JAOUQT010070443.1, forward strand.
CCCTGTACCAAATAAGAAATTAAACATCATTGGTTAACTGAAGCAAAGTTTGCTAGTCCATGTATTTGTGGTTTCAGAAAAATCATTAAGAATGATAAAATTACAGGAAGCAGATCATGGTCATATACAGTTAATGTGACAAAGTGAACAACAAAAAAAAATTTTATTTTTTAATTTGAAACCTGAATTGTGTAATAAGTACACATAAGTAATTTTCCCAACATTAAACAGACCTTATCTAAAGCCAGATCCAGAGGTCAAAACATCCAAGAAGCTCAAACTTAAGGACCTTATGCTGGGTCTTAAACTGTTAAGTTTACAGTTTATAGGCAAGTACCTGAAAAACAAATTCATTACTACCAACTACCTTTACAATATACAGTGTATTACAAAAGTGAGTACACCCCTCACATTTCTGCAGATATTTAAGTATATATTTTCATGGGACAACACTGACAAAATGAAACAATGAAAAGTAGTCTGTGGGCAGCTTATATAACAGTGTCAACTTATTTTTTCTAAAAATAACTATATAATGTTTAAACCACCGGCAACAAAAGTGAGTACCCACCTCCAGAGACTACACCTCCAAATGTCCAACCTGAGCACTGCTTGTCATTTTCCCTTCAAAATGTCATGTCTTAGGTGTGCATAGGGAGCAGGTGTGTTCAATTTTGTAGTACAGCTCTCACATTCTCTCATACTGGTCACTGAAAGTTACACGTCATGCCAGGTGGTGGCAGGGGTCAGCCTGTCAATGCTCAGACCATACGCCGCACATGGCGGTCACCTCAGAAGGAAGCCTCTTCTGAAGTCTGTACACAAGAAAAAGCCCGCAAACAGTTTGCTAAAGACATGTCAACAAAGGACATGGATTACTTGAACCATGTCCTATGGTCTGGTAAGACCAAGATTAATTTGTTTGGTTCAGATGGTCTCAAGCATGTGTGGCTGCAAT
>JAOUQT010070450.1:0-10293 GCA_025769995.1 Xyliphius kryptos
TGAGGAATTTCCACTGAAGTTGGATCAGCCGGTCATTTGATTTTGAGTAGGATTTCAAATCCAGACCTCCATGAGATCATCATTTACATTTTGATGTTCTTTTGTTCTCAATGCATTCCACTCTCTACTAAATAATGATTTTACACTGAAATATTTGAGTCATTCAGATACAGGATGTGGTATTTTAGTGTCCCTTTAGTTTTTTTTGAGCAGTGTGTGTTTGTGTGTGTGGTGTTGGGTAATTACACAACTTCTTGCACAATTGTGAAACTTTGATGAAAAAAAAAAATAGTTTTCAGAACTAATGGTTCTTCTTTTCTTCCTCACACAGTGGCTCCCTACACGATCACATACTTTGCAGTAAAAGGTTTGTGACATAATCTCTTACATAATCTCCTCCAGCATGATCACATGACTGGAGCCTGATTCCTTTGATGTGTCTGAACTTAAGCTCTTAGAAGCTTCTGCTGTGAAACAGGATGTGCATGACCGCTAAAGTTTAAGTTTGTTCATTATTATAGTATTTAATGCAAAGTTACTAATATAGATACTAACATCAGTGACAGGTTAAAGGTCATGAGGACCAGAGGAATGTACAGAACTGTAATGTAATGCTCCTCGTGTGCTTGCAGGACGATGCAGCGCCATGCGCATCATGCTGAGTGGTCTGGGACAGGAGTGGACCGAGGTGGTCGTGAACTTTCCGGACTGGATGCAGGGCGACCTGAAGAAAACCTGTGTAAGATCTTAACTTTGTCGCTGTCAGATCTGCGAGGGCTGGCACAATACACCCGCTACCTTTGAACTCCTGGAGTCATGACCTCATTCACTAGTTGGCACACTGGTCATGCACTTTGGGTTTATAGCTGAGGACTGATAAGATCAGAACCTGTGAGTGCCTGCAGGAAACTGTTAACTACACGCCCCCCACAGGTGGAAACGCTTATCTCCTCTCTAAAGAGGAGTTTTTAGGTCCTCAGAGTTTATAAACTGATCTTAATAACTGGGTTTCAGTGTTTGTTATAAAACTTACACATCTTTATTGTTTTACAGGTTTTTGGGCAGCTGCCCAAATTTCAGGATGGTGACCTGGTTCTGTTTCAGTCCAATGCGATTCTGAGACATTTGGCTCGTAAACACGGTAATGATGGATCTTTTTATTGATTTCAAAGGGAAACATGTGTATTGCAGCAGTTACGGTAAAGAAAACAAAATCAATTATACTATAACCTTAGAACGTCTAAATATATAAGAAGTCTGCAATGAATTAAAGTATTATTATTAATAATTAAGTATAAATGTAATCAGAACTCCACAAAGTTCCCAAATTGGGGTGTGGGCTCAGTGCACAGGGTCCAGTAAACCTCTGGGGATGTGTTTTTATAATTGAATCATTTATTTGGTTCTGGAACCGTGCTGCATTATACAGGAACCTTCAGCTGGTGTTTATATATCGGTTCCTGACCCGGATGATGTACGTACCTGTAACGTTTCCATGTGCATGTAAACTGGACCGGGTTCTGAATGTTCACCCGAGCCGCTCTGACCCGCAGCTTCATACTGCTCTTCTGTGCAGGGGCTTATGGGAAAAATGACACCGAGGCCGCCCTCATCGACATGTTTGCAGATGGAGTTGAAGATCTGCGCATGAAGTACATTAAGCTGATCTATCAGGAATACGTAAGTCCTGTCAACCACCTCACGTCTTCATCCCAAACCGACGACTGATGTTGAGTGTTCTATTACTGGTTTCACAGCACGCCATGCTTACGTTGTCCTTACAGCAGAAAAAATGTTCAAGAGACAAATTCATTTTCTTATGATAGAATTTATTTTTTGTTCTGAAGAATATTTTTGATATTCAGCTAAAGTCCTTTTTTAACTGTACATTCTTCCTGTGAATTAAAAAAATAATTTTTTTTATTAAAGTTAATTATTGCATAATAATCGTGATTATTCCTTGGACAATAATCGTACCATCCTAATCTGTAATGGTCTGGTGCTGATGTGGAACCATCTGTAGGAACCATCTGTCTGTCTCTCCACTTTAGGACACCGGTAAAGAGGCGTACATCAAAGATCTGCCCAACCACCTCGCCAAATTCAACGCTGTTCTGGAGAACAACAAGAGCGGCTTCCTCGTTGGAGACGCGGTACGGTGTTTCTTTTAAACTGCATCACAAAACCTATGTATTTTATTTCCTGCTCCTTCTATAAGTCATAACCATGATGTAGTGCCCTGTTATGGATCTTTTCTGGAATTGAATCATGAGTCATGTTAAAATGATTCCTCAACTTAAAGCAACAGTCTCTCTAGATGAATCCCATTTTAAATATTTTACTGCATTATCTTTGTTTATATTTATGGTTCTTGGCGCCCTTACCCGGCTCTGTGGACTGCATGTCCTCCCTGTGCCTGTTTGAATTCACAGGGTATTTATATTCTAAGCAGCAAATCGGCTTAATGCTGCGTTCACATGGGATGTATGTTTTAGAATGACCCACCCCCCCTTTTTCTGTGTGTTAAACGTATTCTACTATTGAATTTTGGCCTATCCCAGCCCTGATCCACTCTCTCTCTTCAGGTCTCCTTTGCAGACTTCAGTCTCTTCGACGTGCTGCTGAACCATCAGGTCCTCAGTCCCACCTGTCTGGACTCGTTCCCCGCCCTGAAGAATTTTGTGGGTAAGCTGTCGTCCTGTCCTAAAATCAAGGCCTATCTGGAGTCGGACGCCTACACCAAGCTGCCCATCAACGGAAACGGAAAGCAGTAAACCTGTTTGTTATACACCTGTAATGAAGCATCACCTCTGTGTGGCGCTATATTTGTACTAAACTCTTTTTGTTTGTAACAGTTCAACCAGCGTGTCATTAATAAACCATGTACACGGACTGTTTGAGGGATTTCTTGCTTTTGCTGCCACCTGCTGGTTACGGTGTTTTAATGTACGGGAGCTGAGGACCTTAAATTCTTGTGGCGACAAGTGACATGCCAAACACTACCACACAGTGTACACATACCAAACACGTTGTACACTACCAAACGCGCGGTGTACACTACCAAACACATTGTACACTACCAAACGCGCTGTGTACACTACCAAACACATTGTACACTACCAAACGCACTGTGTACACTACCAAACACATTGTACACTACCAAACACATTGTACACTACCAAACACGCGATGTACACCACCAAACCCTCTATGTACACTACTAAACACGCGATGTACACTACCAAACACGCTGTACTCTACCACACACGTACACATTACCGCACACTATGTACACTACAGCACACGTACACATTACCACACACGCTGTACACATTACCACACACGCGGTATGCTACCAAACACACTACACATTGATTTTGAGATCGACGTCGACTTCGTGGGCGGACAACGAACAATCAACTGTCCGTCAGTTGCCCCCCTCCGCCCCCCCGGACCCGAACAATGTTCCGCATTCAAACGTAAAGAAACGTTCAATGTTTTGTTACATTTTCTTGGTGACGGATTTATTAAAGTTGTTGTAACCGTCCTCATAGTTCACTGAGGTCTCTCTGTGCTGGATGAAACCTCCTGTAATCCCTCATTAACGAGGGTTGCCATGACAATCACAATGAATCCATTCCCCCATAAGAGTCACCCAAACGGATTTGATCTCACGCCATACGTCACTCACAGCATCGCTGTTCCATAACAACCTGCAGAGTTTATGTTGATGTGAAAAGAAACAGACGCCCCGTTGTTTTTTTTGATCGCCAAAACGTGGATTTGGATTGAACACGTGGGACGTTGTGGTTCCATGGATTCTGCAGGTTGCTATGCAACGGCCGCTGTGTGTTTTACTTTTCACGGCTGCTGAACTCCTCCGTGTTCAATAAGCAGACGCACAGCAACACACTTCAGTTACTTACATTCACCTAAATCTGTTCACGTCTGTCACAACCCTCCGAAAATAAACAGTGAATTCTGATGAAAATGAGCTGAAGAAACTACAAATCTGCATCACCATCGCCTGAGAAGATCAGAAACCTGTCTCACAATCGCTGTTCTAATTCATATCGAGCAACAGAACACCATGTGTGGAGGAACTTGACAATCCCACAAATACTCATTAAACCGTCTTATAAACCTTGTGCATAAGGAGAAAAGCCGGCCTTCCCCAAACTGTTTCCACGAAGGTGAAAAAAAATAAAATAAAACTCAGGTGATTTTATAAACCTGTGATGTGAATGAATACTTTACTACACAGCTGTCCACTTTGCACAAAATTGAAAGCAGCTGTCTCAACAGTTTGGGGAAGGCCCATTTTCTTCCTCCCCCATGCACACAGCAGGAACCATACCGGTGTGAGAGTTCTGTTTAGAGGAACTGAATGAAGACGTCTTACTTTAATACTTTAACTTCGAACAAGAAACAGTGTGCGAACCCTAACCCTCGGCTTCGTAAACAATTTGGAGAAAAAACATTAAAGTGCCTAAAAAACCGGGTTTTAAAGACAGAGTTTAAGGTGGAACTCTTCTGCTCTCTCTATAGTGTCAAAAAGAAAAGAAAAAAAACGACCTTAAAAAATATATTCTACAGAGTGCTCACATTTTTTTATTTTGTATTTTTTTTTCATCATTATATTAAAGCTTTTCTTTTCACGTGAACTCGGAGCCGGTCAGATCAACAAGCGTATAAATCTCATAAATAGACAGGTTGGGTATAGATCATGTCGTTGGCGGTGATTAAATGCCCCGGGGCATCCAATACACCCGGGTTTAAGGGACATGTTTCGTTACTTTCTGGACACCATGAAGAAAGTGGTTGCCCCGTGAGACAACTTTCTGCAATCTTCAGATATAAAAACATGTAAAAGTGATCCGATTAGGAAGCAGGACGACACTTTTCATAACCGGTCCAGAACAAGATCCGTTTAAAATGTTTTGCCATTTTCATGAACACGTACATCGATCGGTCACGACCCAAAAACCACCGTCAGGTTCGAATGTTGTGGCGGATCGTTGTCTAAAGAATCGCAAGCAACACAAAACAAAACAAAACAAAACTGTGGAAACGGAAACATCAAATCGTTCGCTCTGGCGCATCTTTAACAAAGAAAACGAAAAAGTACAGAAAGAAACGGAGAAGAGTTCGTTCACTGGCAACCTACAAACCAGCCGGGCGGCGGTCGGACACGGAGACGGTCAGGAAGGTGTCAGCGACAGGTACAGCGCGTGGCGATCATCTCTTCGTATTCCTTATAAGCGATAGAACCATCGTTCTCGATGGTCAGCACGCTTAGCGGGTCGTATTCGGAAGGGACGCAGGAAGGTCTTGGAATGGAAGAGTCTAGCTTCTCGAAGATAAGGTTCTGGACCATGGTGTGCACCGGGGAACCGTAGATGTGGCCCACAACGCGAGGACAGATGCCCTTGCAGTACCTGGGGTTGTACTTGGAAGGTGCGATGATCCAGTGGTCCAGTTTGAGCTGCGTGAAGCTCACGCGGAAGTCGTGGAGGTCGCAGTCGTCCATGGGGTTTTCGAATTTGGGCCAGTCGGAGAGTTCGCCACTTGGGTCTGCCTCCGTGGAACTGGTCCCGTTCTCCAGGCTCCGTCGGTCCCTCCAGAGCGGCTTCAGAAGACCCGAGCCATAATACGGGCTCTGCGCGGTTTCACTCCACTGATCGGGCCTGCTGTGGGCGGAGCTCTTCTGATAGGCCACTTCGCTGGTGTCGTTCAGGTAGAGCAGCAAAGACGGCGCCATGTGCGTCAGCTCCACCGGCCTTTGGGACGCGAGACGTCCCGGTTCGGGAGGTTCTTCCTTTAGGCAGGTGAGGTTGATGAGCAGGTGGATGTCTTTGCGGTGGCCCTGGATGAGCGGATGGAGGAAGGAGGTCACGTCCACCTCCACCCACTTGTGTCGACTGGCACGGTTGGCGCGGAAGTGAAAGCTGATGGGCGTGACAGTGCGAGACAGACTGGCTGAGTTGGGACACGCGCGCCGGTCTGAGGGCAGCTGTTCCCTGATGTGCAGATAGCAGACAGATTCGGGGGACGCCGCGTGGTTGTGGTCCAGGGAGTAGAGCAGAACGGACTTCAGCAGCTGCTCCTGAGCGCGCACCCGGTGGAGACTGTAGAAAATGTCATGCATCAGGAATTCTGAAAGAAACAAAACAAAAGAAAACAAAATCTTTGGACAAAAAGTGAGAGAATTCAAGTCGGTTCGTAAAGAAGCAAAACAAACCGCGCAGCATGACCTACAGTCGCTGATTCTGCATCCACAAGGTGGAGCAATGGGGCGGACCACAGCTGCACCACCATGTCAGGGAATCATCCACCACCCTAATAATTCCTGCCTGCGGGAAAATAATCTCTGTTCTAATTCATTCCAAAGCATTTAGTTTGGTTCTGTATTATAGACATAATGAAACGGTCCTTCCCCAAACTGTTCACAAGGACGCACACTAACAAGTCTGAAATTCTAAATAAAGATTTATTAAAATAATAAAATTCTGTTTAAAATACATTTTTATGCAACATAAATTATTTACAATGCAAGAACTTTACCATAAAAATAATAATAAGAAAACTCGGCAAATAATTTGACTTTTTGCAGGAACAAGACTTAAAATACCAGAGCATTATTTAGAGATATCAGACAGTTATTTAGAGATACCATAAAGTTCTGTAAAGATACCAGACAGTTATTTAGAGATATCAGACAGTAATTTAGAGATACCATAGCATTATTTAGAGATACCAGGCAGTTATTTAGAGAAACCGAATGGCTATTTAGAGATATCAGAGCGTTATTAAAAGATACCAGAGCGTTATTTAAAGATACCAGAGCGTTATTTAGAGATATCAGAGTGTTATTTAGAGATACTGGAGCGTTATTTAGAGATACCAGGGCGTTATTTAGAGATACCAGAGCATTATTTAGAGATACCAGAGCGTTATTTAGAGATACCAGAGCGTTATTTAGAGATACCAGAGCGTTATTTAGAGATACCGACTGGCTATTTAGAGATATCAGAGTATTGTTTAAAGATACCAGAGCATTATTTAGAGATACCAGAGCATTATTTAGGGATACCAGACAGTTATTTAGAAATACCAGAGCATTATTGAGAGATACCAGAGCATTATTTAGAGATACCAGAGCATTATTTGGAGATACCAAGTGGTTATTTAGAGATACCAAACATTATTTGGAGATACCAAGTGGTTATTTAGAGATACCAGAGCATTATTTAGAGATACCATACAGTTATTTAGAGATAACAGATCGTTATTTAAAGATACCAAACGTTATTGAGAGATACCAGTGCATTATTTAGATACCTAGTGGTTATTTAGAGATACCAGACAGTTATTTAGAGAAACCGAATAGCTATTTAGAGATATCAGAGCGGTATTTAAAGATACCAGAGCATTATTTAGAGATATCACAGCGTTATTTAGAGACACTAGAGCGTTATTTAGAGATACAGAGTGGTTATTTAGAGATACCAGACAGTAATTTAGAGATACCAGACAGTTATTTAGCGATACCAAATGACTATTTAGATATCAGAGCGTTTTTTAAAGATACCCGAGCGTTATTTAGAAATACCAGAGCGTTATTTAGAGATACCAGAGCGTTATTTAGAGATACCAGAGCATTATTTAGAGATACCAGAGCGTTATTTACAGATGCCAGAGCGTTATTTAGAGATACCAGACGGTTATTTAGAGATGCCAGACGGTTATTTAGAGATGCCAGCCGGTTATTTAGAGATGCCAGCCGGTTATTTAGAGATGCCTAGTGGTCATTTAGAGATACCGAGTGGCTATTTAGAGATACAGAGTGGTCATTTAGTGATACCATGTTGTCATTTACAGATAGCAAATGGTTATTTAGAGATAGTAAGTGGTCATTAAAAGAAACTGAGTGGTCATTTAGAGATACCGAGTGGTCATTTAGAGATACCGAGTGGTCATTTAGAGATAACGAGTGGTCACTTAGAGATAACGAGTGGTTATGTAAAGATACCAAGTGTTTATTTAGAGATACCAATTAATCATTTTGAGATAGCGAGTGCTTGTTTTAAGATAGCAAATGGTTATTTAGAGATACCGAGGGCTCATTTAAAGATAGTGAATGGTTATTTTGAGATAGTGAGTGGTCTATTAAATAAACTGAGTGGTCATTTAGAGATACCGAGTGATTATGTAAAGATACCAAGGGGTCATTTTGAGATACCACGGGGTCATTTTGAGATACCAAAATCATTATTTAGATACCAAATCATCATTTAGATACTATGTTATTTAGAGATACCAAGTGGTCATTTAGAGATACCAAATAATCATTTTGAGTTAGCAAGTGCTTGTTTTAAGATAGAAAATGGTTATTTAGAGATACTGAGTGGTCATTTAGAGATACTGAGTGGTTATGTAAAAATACCAAGTGGTCATTCAGAGATAGAGAGTGCTTGTTTTAAGATACCAAATGGTTATTTAGAGATAGCAAGTGGTCATTTAAATAAACCGAGTGGTCATTTAGAGATATCAAGAGGTCATTTAGAGATACCGAGTAGTTATTTAAAGATACCAAGTGGTCATTTAGAGATACCTAATCATTATTTTGAAATAGTGAGTGCTTGTTTTGAGATAGCAAATGGTTATTTAGAGATAGTGAGTGGTCATTTAGAGATACCAAGTGGTTAAATAAAGATAACGAGTGGTCATTGAGAGATACCAAGTGGTCATTTAGAGATACCAAATCATCATTGAAATAGCAAGTGCCTGTTTTGAGATAGCAAATGGTCATTTAGAGATACCGAGTGGCCATGTAAAGATACCAAATCATCATTTTGAGATAGCAAGTGCTTTTTTTTTAAGATAGCTAGAATGGTTATAGATAGAGGGGTTATTTAGAGATAGTGAGTGGTCATTTAAAGATACCAAATCATCATTGAAATAGCAAGTGTCTGTTTTGAGATACCGAGTGGTCAATTAGAGATACCAATTGGTCATTTAGAGATACCGAGTGGTCATTTAGAGATTTTGAATTTAAAAATAATTAGATTTTCTTCATAATGATAAAAAACCCGGCTGGATGTTTTTTTTTTATTTTGTGGGACTTTCATTAAAAACAATTAAAATTCAGTAAACATCCGGGTCTTTCTTTGAAATCAGTGCAGAGAACGCGCTCATCTGAAGGTGAAGGATGTTCTGAACTTTAGACACTCAGCTCTCAGCGCGTGGGTTACAACCGAACGCCGCGTGCGTGCGTGTGTGTTGGGGGGGGGGGGGTGTTCATACCTCCGCACTGGTCCCGGCACGCCTCCTGGCGGGGGGAGATCAGACGCACGGTGTTGTACAGGTGCGGCGTCTCGTGGCTGCGCTCGTGCTTGGCGGACAGTCTGTAGAGTCTCTTCATGAAGCGGACGGACCGGGAGTCGGGTCGGGTCCGGGGCACGTGCAAGGGCAGCCCCCACGGCTCGTGCTCCGCCAGCGCCTTCAGCAGGGGACGCAGGATGTTCCCGTGGTGCAGCAGGTGCTCGTGCTCTGCGGACCGGTCTGCGACCCCAAACCCCAGTCCGACCCCCAGCAGCAGCAGCGCCGCGCTCAGGTGCGAAAGCGCGCAACTCGAGTGAAGCATGATCAGCAGCGCAGCAGACGCGTCCGCGGAACTTCCTCCCGGTCCTGCAGCACTTCCGGTGGAACCTCACCTGCCAGGTGTTTGTAATCACCCCAGAGGAACAGCCCACGTGACGTCTCCCCAAAACAATACACCAGTTATTTAATTAGCAATAAAACGATCCTGCAGTCACCCCCCCCCAACCCGAACCATTTAATTACACAACTCTTTTTTTTTACATCATTACTGTTTGATCGGATCTCACAAAACAGCTTTACAGAGTTCTGAACAGAGTGTAAACCGAGACAAACATTATATAAACTACACTGCTCCAAAACTAAAGGGACACTAAAATTCCACGTCCTAGATCAAATATTTCAGTGTAAAATCTTTATTTAGTAGATATTGGAATCAAAATGTAAATGATTATCTCATGGAGGTCTGGATCTCATGGAGGTCCAACTTCAGTGGAAATTCCTCAAGACAAGTTCAAATGAGGCTAGGTAGTGTGTGTGTCCTCCACGTGCCTGTATGACCTCCCTACAATGCCCAGGCATGCTCCAGATGAGGGGGCGGATGTTCTCTCCATGTCTCTTGCTGGCACAGCTGGCATTGATGTGCCATCCTGAATAAGCTGCACTACCTGAGCAACTTGTGTGGGTTGTAGA
>JAOUQT010070461.1:0-10293 GCA_025769995.1 Xyliphius kryptos
GGCACTGCTGCAGGGGACCGGGGGTCTGAGCTGCTGCACCAGATTACACACAAAGTATTAATTATTCCATGAACACAAAACCACACAGTTCACAGTCAGAAGCACCATTAAAGATCAGACAGAGGAATACAAATCAGTTGCAACAAAACTATGTGGACACTTGTAAGTTCACATGCAACACCGCAGAACTCGCTCACTGAAACGGACCTCAAAATGTCAGCTAGAACCCAGTGTGAGGCTCATCTGATGCACCTCACTGACCCTGAACACAACAGGTTCTCCTCAGCACTGTTCTGTTTGAACGTTGTAAAGAATGTGGTTTGTTGGCGCGACACGTTTTATTAAAGCGCTGCTGCTGAAGGAAACGCCGTCGGAGTGAAACGGTGTTAATCAGCCATCTGCACACTCAGTCAGGCCTGTGAGGCGCCGAGTGCCATCAATGATTGTCCATTATTAATAGATAAAAATGGATAAAAGGGAACTTGTGTATGGACTTGTATTTTCTTAGATGTGCTTCATCAAATTAATACACTTTTGAAGTTTGTTTGAATAAATCATGAGGACAGAGTTTCACATAATGGAAAAAGCATTTCATGTTTTATCCAGAGGAACGTGCACTCGGAGAACCTCTGATGTAACATTACAATAAGGTCCAGAGTCCAGAGTACCTACAAAGCTGAAAGTCATCTCCGTCATTCCTTATGGTGTTCTTGGACAACCTACTGATAAACTCCCGTAAGAAAGCGAGCACGTGGACGCGGTAGTCCCAACTCACACTATACACATTCAATCCTCACTCTATAATAATACCTTCATTGAAATATATAAATTCCAAATGCCATCACTCATTCAAAGACAACTGCCTTTCATCTTTTAGACTGTTAGCAGGTTCTCCACTGTAGCTCAGCACAGGTTTCCACTACGTCATTAAAACTAATATTTTTTATTTAATACTATATTATTTTAAAACTCATGTGCGCCCCCTAATTCAGCCCATTAAACATTTTCACTTTGCAAAAAGAACATTATAAATAACCCAACGCTGCCCCTTTAAAATATCACTCCTTATAACAGTCTGACATCAATTAGTTAAAGTTTAAGGTCATCTTTAAGGCGTGCAGACGACCCCTCACTGAACCTCGGCATGCGCAGGAAATCCATCAGAAGCGAGCACAGTGTTAATCACAGTACATTAAAGACTCGTGAACACGGGATCATAAAGATCAGACGTTCTGTGTATTAATCTCACACACATTCCCATACAGGATCTCCCTCACAGCGCAATAAAAACATGTGAATTATTAATAAGGTAAATAATATTACCTATAAAACTGTACGATAAATAACTGCACCACTTGTTTAGATGTAGCTCCATCTATAATAATGAAAATCATAAATCTTCGGCGCTGGCTCTGCGGCGTCTGACTGAATACATTTACTTGATATTTATTTATTTTCAGGAATGGTTTTTTCCTTTGGGAGCCTCTCATAATTCTCCAGTGATGCCAAGTGAAGCGTAGCAACTTTCCCGGAGGTGCGTTAGTCAATTAATAGGTTTATGGGACAATAAGCACCCCCACCACCCTCAATCACACATACCACCCTGTTCTGTTTCTGCTGCTGCTTTCAGGCATGTAATGTGCTGCAGGCTCAGAGCAGTGCAATAAAGAATACATAACAGTCCTACGGTAACTGTCTGCATCCCGTGTTCGCCCTCATAACCCAGAGCACGCCGTTGTGCGTGGCTTCTCCCTCAGGCCTCGGAGAACCAGCGTTAAAGTTCTACCTGCTGGAGTCTTCTTTATTGACTTATTATAAATATTTATTCATCACGTTACATAAAAAATGTCTTGTTCTCTCCAGCGATCTCTACAGATGCACTTCCATTAGAGGGCGGGATGTTGCTGATGTATTAAATTATATAACTTTCCCCCAACAGAACTTTATTTTAACTGTGATGTCATTTCCTGCCAACCAGATTAAATAAATCTCATTAGGTCAGTAGAACAGGCTGAGGATTTCAGTCCTGCACAAAATGTTTAAAGCAGAAATTTACTGAATGTTGGTTAAAGCAGGGGTTCTGAACGTGACTCACTTTTATAAAATACAAACGAAACAAATGTATTTTTTTAAAATAGCCTTCAAAAACACATTTCAAACATAGATGCAATGTGAATTTAAGACGTTAAGAAAAACTTCACTTCAATGAACGAAAATCCACAATTTAAATACACTGGGTTATATTTGCGTTTCACCATTTTTCCTCTGAACATCATCACAAATTTAAAGAGAACGGTAACTCTCATATTTTTGCTCTTTTCTTTGGATGGGCTGCTGAAACTTTAGAAGCTTTTATGGTCCCATGATGCCACTAAAAGGAAAGCGTTAACTTCACATTCACATTGTAAGGGAACCGTAACGGGGACAATGAGACGTGTCCACATCACGTGATGATGGCGATTAACTCTGAAGCAACCGGCGAAAACAGAGACGGAATTTTCTCAAGAAAATCGACGAGCTCAGAATCTGGTGATCTAAAGTTAACGAAAAAAGAGGTTCCACTGTATTTATTCTTTACAAGCTGTCGGTCACCCAGAACATGTCTGCGACCCACTTTTGGGTCAGAACCTATCATTTGAGAAACGCTAAAATGGTGAAACGACCTCATGCGTGATAAACACTCCGACCCGGATCAGCTCAGTTCACACATCATGAAAATCTTATGGATATTACAAACAGACTCTGTATGACTCTATAACGCATCCAATTACACCATAAACCAGCTGCCCTGCTCAACAGAACCATAAACCGCTGCACCAACCTGCTGCTGCACTCTACGCAGAACTGAAGGAGACATCAGGACCGAACCAGGAACCGAACCAGGAACTGTCTCATCTACAGCAAGATATCAATGAACAAAAAATGATATTAATTCAAATGAAACTACAGCAGAGTTAAGATCCTAACAGACTGGAATAAAAAGAGTTACTGATGTGTTTCATCTCCTGTTGGATTTAACACAAACTTTGATGAATTTCAAATCAAAGTGCAGAATAAATTCTACAGGTTTTAATCAGAATGATCATCTTGATGAACTGATCTTACGGTTTTATAAAGATTATCTAACCTGCTGTCTGTAGCTCCAGCATCTGTACTGTTCTCCTCTCTGTGCTTTAGTCTGCGGGACAAAACATTCATTATAAAAAAGTTTGATGTTACCGTCAGTGGAATTTCATAAAGTTACATCATTTAAAGGAATAAAGATATAAATAAAAATAGTTGAGTATTGAACAGTTAAACTCACTGTAAATATATTTAATAAAGAACCAAAATATTTAAAAATATTAGAACAATAAACTTCAGCTATATAAAGGTTTTATGAACAAAAATCTCCTCAATATAAAGTTACAGAATCAGGTGTTTAAATAATCTTCACTTAAATTCCAACTGTTAATGAAACTGATTTAAACTCATTTACATTAAAAAAAAAAAAAAATTCGGGTTCTATTTAAACTCTGCTCATACTTCTATAATGTATGTAACTATGTAACCCAATCATTAAATAACTACTAAATTAATTTCGTTTAAATCTGTTTACCTGTATGGACCCGACACGCCTCCTGCACGCGCTCTCTGCTCTGTAGGTGAAATTCCGAGTTTATTTCGTGAAAAACTTTACATTTTTCTTTCATTTCACTTTGTTTACACTTAGTTATTTCTTTTGGTACAAATCCCACAGAATCTCAAACACTGAGTCTCCAAATCCAAAATTAAACGGAGATTACAAACTCAACTGATTCAAACACCGAGCGCTGCTGTTTCTGAGATTTAGACTCGACACAAGGAGTCAAGGAGTCGACTCAGAATCAAATGTTCATGAGGTACATGTTAGGTCTTTTTGAGATTATGCAGATGAAATCCAGCAGGCTGAACTGTGTCTCTCAATCAATCCCAAAATAAATCACATGATTTAATTCGTTTTTCTTTGAGTTTAAACGTTTGGGACGATGTGGAACCATCCAGGTGTGGAGCCCAGAGCAATATTTCTGAATGTCTCTGCAGTTATTAAAATCTGTGTGTTTGTGTATCTCATCATTCCATACAGACTAAATAATCGAATTCAGGAGCAGGCCTTCCCCAAAATGTTGTCCCAGTGGAAGAATTATCTGAATGTAATAGACTGAGGGAAAAACATTTACCATGACAGATAGCACCGTGCTGAAGGTTTATAATTTGGGGGGATGGGGGTAATTTTAGACAGCCTGCTGTTGGCTGCAGATGAATTCTTTCATTAGGAGCATCGATCATGTCTCGTTCATGTTTCTCCCGGTGGTGAAGCTCAGGCTGCCGGAGAACGTTGGTGATTTATGGTGTTTCCCCATGTGCTGTGATCTCCATCTACTCCATCTGTCACTTCACCAAACACTCATTTCATACGTAACTCAGGGGTGAACACGTGTCGCCAGGCTAGCTCAGATAATTAGCTGGTGCACTCACTGCTCTCACTTAAAGCGAGTGAGCTGCAGCTTCTAATGAGGATTCTGTCTGTTGATCCAACATCTTCTGGATCCAGTGTTTGGAGTGGAATCGGGTCACTGTGCTGTTCACATACTCAACATACGGGCTGAAGACGGAACAAGGCTTTATAAAGCTGTCGTTTAAGATCATTATCTCATATCAAGCTGACAGTGAGGAACACAGTTAGGTTCATGTAATTTATTTAGAGAGCACTGCAGTGCGTTGTCTCAAGGCATCTTTAAGAGGAAACCTTCAGAGGACCAAGGCTCAGGATTCATCCTCATGTCAAACCCAGAACCGTCTCCTGTATCTGTCTGAGGGTTTAATCTTTTTTGCAGGAGAAATAAAAAGCTCCTGGAGGATACCCACAAAGCCAAAGGAAGAACCTACCAACTTCACTGAGTATTGACCTAGTCTACACCCTCTCTCTGTGAGGTGTAGTATAATTGAACAGACGTGCAGGTCCACAGTGCTCATCATCATCGTCTCTGTTAGTCTTGACAGTGAGATGGTGATGATGAGCCACAGGAAGTGAAGCTGCTGCTCCTGCGTTAAACCTCCAACACGAGAGGAGTGTGTTAATACGTCCATCCATGTGCTAACCCTCATACCATCTCTCCTCATCCCATTAAATTCTGTCCTTCATGTTGAACTCTGCCAATTAAAGCTGCGGAATCAGGCCACTCCGCTTTCTCACATCACTGGACACGTTCACAGTCCACCACCACTGACAGCCATGATCACATAACGAGGAGCAGAACCTCAGCTTTAACGCTGGCTTCATCATTATCACGCAGTCTGACCGCCATTCCACTGTCCTGAACATCCTTCATCATTCCAGAGCAGATCACAACACCTACTCTTCTCCTTCCTGTCTGTCCTTCCTCTCATCCTGTGGTCCAGATGTGAGTTAACTCCATAATGGTTACTGTGATGCTTTAACTGAAGGAGCAGTGTATGGATCCACGTCTGACACAAGCAGCATCAGCATCTCACTGCAGGAACATTCTACACAACCAGATCCACAATCATCAGACAGAATAAAGAGTCTTTAACCTGAAAACAAACCAACCTAAAACATGTGGACACCACTCTGTTGGGCCTCTGGATACAAATAACAGTTTAGGGAAGGTCCTTTCTCCCATCGTGACACAGATGTCCACAACTGCAGAATGAAACAGGATTATCAGGCGTCCACATAATAAAGTATTAAACATTAATAGCTCCGTCTCTGAAAATCTTATTTTAATATCAGCTGTTTGATGTAATCAGGGTTAGAATCAATCTGAATAGAGAACAGCATGTTCTGGCGGTGGGGGGGGGTGGGGCATGCTTTGGAAATGAAGCTAATTAAACACAAAACTTAAATCTGTTCTATTTATAAACTCAACAGATTTTTTTTTTTGAGCTTGTGATAAATTTATATAAATTTGCTAATAATTTTAATAAACAAAATGTTAAGGATGGTTGGACATGATTTTAATGCTATAATGTTACCACCAGGTGGCCGAGCTTCACGTTTAGGCTAAGCTGTGTTGAAGGTGCACGTAGAGAACCTATATTTCTTCTGCGTGTGACCTGGATAGGACGCAGTGCTGGAGTCACACTGATGATTTGAACCATTTTGTCCAAAGCGCTAACAAACCAACAGCTTTTAATGCTAATGCTAATAATCCTGCTCTAAAAACGCTCTGCACTTCATCAGGTTGTTTCAGAACCAATCCCACGATGCTGCTGATGCTAAACCGATCGTTCACATACTGAGTCCCAAAAGATCAATTACAGAGAGAGAGAGAGAGAGAGAGGAGCTGGGCCGTTACATGAGCTCGATACAGCTCTTGTTGCCTCACTTTATTGTGCTGAGCGCTTTAATGAGCGCCTGCGAGAGAACGAGAGGTATTTACTTAAGGACACACGGCGCTCTCATCACTGTACAATCAGCAGAGCTGAAATTATCCTCTGCCATCAGCTCCCAACCGAAAAGTTAAGAAATAAAGCGGAAATGAGGTTCCACTCGGTGTGCGATGGGCTTTCAGAAGGTTCCTGAACCTGGGTTCTTCCTGCCACCTCCTGTGTTCAGACAACCAGATGTTCCAAAGGTCAGCTTTTCCTGGTTGAACGGTCTGCTGGTGTTGTACCTTTAAAAGGGCACCGTTTCTCAGAAGAGCTGAACGTTGCTATCTGCTGATCTGTTCCGAGCAGAATCCCTCGTGTTCTGTCCTTCTGCTTTCACAGCTCTCTCACTCTAAAGACTCGTCCAATCGAGATGTGTGACAGTCATATTCACCTTTTCATTCATGTTAGGACAATTCTCTCTCTGATATCACCTCCTCCCGCACACTAAGGAGTTTAGCATGCGATCAGTAAGAACCATCAGCAGGAACCATCAGCCTCCCACCAGCATCCAGAGAACATCTGCGATGTGGAAGTGAATTCTGCCCTTCTCCACAATGTAAACACTCCGGGTGGAGTCGGTACTCCTTCGTGTTGTAGACGCTCCTCCACGTCGGTTTGTTGAGAGGTTGTAACAGAGGTGTAACTATGAGCTCCAGCTCTGAGCAGCTCTCTCATGTTTAATAACAAGGTCAGTGTTTAATGGATCACTGTCATCTGAACACTGCTCATTACTGATACCTGAGATGTTTCCTGCAGCAGTAATTAACAAAGCAGAGTCTGATAAATCACCAATAAAAGCTGAGGGACTGAACAATCAGATGGTTCCTCTATCAGAAACACAAAGAGAGAAGATCTGTTATTTCCTGGACCCTTCCTTTTCTCGCCTCGTACTGATTCTTAGTTCTGATTCTGAGATTCTCATTCTCACATGGTGCTGGAGATCCTCTGACTGATGACTGACTGACAGTGTGTGTGATTGTGGAACTGAGAAACACACAGGTTTCTATTTGGGGGGTTTAGGTGGAGTTTGATCGTGTTTGGTTGGTATTCGGGTTTAGGTTTTGAGCCTTTAAAGTGGTGTTTGCATAATGTTTGCATGGTGAGAGAGACGTTTACGTGGTGTTTGTAAGATGTTTGAATGGGGTTTGGATGATGTTGAAGTGTTGCTGTCAGTGGTGTTTGGAGGGCATTTGCGTGGTGTTTGGGAGGTGTTTGGGGGGAGTTTGGGTGGTGTTGTCAGTGGTGTTTTGGAGGAGTCTGCATGGTGTTTGAGAGATGTTTGCGTGGTGTTTGGAAGGTGTTTGAGTGGAGTTTAGGTGGAGTGTGAAAGGTGTTTGGGTGTATTTTGTGTGTTGTTTGGGAGGTGTTGTCAGTGGTGTTTGCATGGGGTTTGGGTGTTAATTGGGTGGTGGTTGGGAGGTGGTTGTGTGTAGTTTGCATGGTGTTTGAGGGGTGTTATGGTGGTGATTGGGAGGTGTTTGTGTGGTGTTTAAGTGTAGTTTGGATGGTGTTTGTATGGTGTTTGTATGAGGTATGAAGTATTTGATAAATGCTGTGTTGTGTGTCGCTTTCTTATCCTCAATCAATTCCCAGTTTAAATGAAGTAATTTGTTTCCCAGCATGCAGTCTGGTCGAGCTGATTACCAAGCTGTCAGTGGTGTAACCCATGATAAAAATAGCAACGGCTCACTAAAGATCCTGGAATCATTCACCGGGACCACACTGTTTCTCACGGAATGTTGATAAGTGACAAGAGAACGGCGACTTTAGCGAGTGGAGACGATGCAGCGCTAATTACTGTAATGAATCTTCGTACTGAGACACCGTGCATCTGTCATTTATCTACGGTCACGTCCAGCTCCTCCATCACCACTCCATTCATCCGTCCATCCATCATCCTACAACATCCTGGAACTCTGCATACTCAGATCTGGCAGCAGGAGGAGCTGGTGGAGCAGACAGGACACAGTGGTGCAGCGAAGGATGAAACTCAGAGCAGATGAACCATGTCCCATCAACAAATCCACCTCAGGTGGAGCATCAGTAGTGACTGCTGGATTCACTGCAAGATGCTTCATTTAAATTCTACACACTTCATTTTCTGTTTGTCTGAACGCTCTCCAACCAGCTGCAGAGCTGCACCTCCATCACACTCCAGCTCCTCTCTTCACCAACCCAGAGACTGGACTCTTCAAAAACATACTGACAATGTGATCGTCTCAGGATGTTCTCCACAGGAAGAATGAATTATTGATCATTGATTCCTCGTGCTTATGTTCTGTAACGTTTTATTTAATTTCAGTTTCTCCTCTTGTTTAGAGAATAAGAGCATCTGTAAGAGAGAGAGAGAGAGCGAGAGAGGATTGTCTCAAAAAGGCCTCACTAAATATTTGATTTGGAGTAAAGAAGGACAATATGGAAGCAGCTCATTGAAATTCAGCCTGACGCTGTTCATAGATGCAGGAGAACAAGAATCGCTTCGGTCAGCAGGAAGAGAACAAAGACGAGCGCCATTTATTCAGGAGATGGGGTTTTAAGGAGGAGAGATGAAGCCGAGCTGATGGAGGTTTGTTCTTCTACTGAAAAATGCTGCGTGTGAGAATGTTTTCTTAACAAGCCTGAATATTTCATGATTGCACATCTGCTTTATGAAACAGGGGAACGGTGAGGGAGTTCTTACTGAAGCTCCGCTGCATTTTTATTCTCCAGTAAAATCATTTACACTCTGAAACAGTCACCTCTGAGGAGGAACCACACAGGAACATCAAAACCCACAGCCCAACAGAACCAACAGCCTTCACTCAGGAAGCTCTTCCAGACTGATTCATGCACCTTCAGCTGAGATTTAAAAATAAATAAATAATTTCTATAACACTCAGCACATCATACACTCAGATATCTCATCAATAAAAGATTCAAAACATCCAATGAATCACTAAATCAATGAATCAACAGTGAATCAATGTCTCGAAAAAAAGTCCAATCTTTCTAACTGCACACCATATAAGCAAAAGTATAAGAACATTGTTATAAAAGATTAAACCCTGAATAAACACGGACTGTCCACAAACTTAAAGCAAATTAAATATGAATACCGGTTTAATAAGACTTATATTACATACATATTATTATTGTGTTTTATAAAACAAACCTCATTTAATCTGTAACTTTTTTTTTAAAGCAGGACGGTGAGAAGCATTTATTTAAAGGACCGACAGCGCCATCTAGTAATAATCTCATGTTTAACGCTTTCATTTATTAGTAACGTTTATGATTAAATGTTTTACAGCCTTTAAAATTACTTTTTAAAATATTTATCTCATTTAAGGCCTCACGTGAGTCCTTAAGTTCTAAAGTAAACGATGTTAAAGATGTTAGGATTTAAAAAGAATAAAAAAAGATCAGTGTGTTAAACCTTTATAATCAGATTCAGTCACGAATAATTTATTATTAAACGAACAGAAAACGATTAATATACAAAAATACAACAACTTTAAATAAATATTTCATGTCATTTGTAAAGATAATTTGCAGAAATGAAGGGCGACCTGAATGATGGTGTTACCATGGTAACCCGCAGTTTGTTCAGCGTTAGGAACCCCGGTAAATGACGTCAGAGATTAGACTTTTTAGACTTTTTAACAACGCTTTGTTTTAACAAAGACTAAATTTCAAAGGGAGTCAACAAAGATCACAGACAGAATTAAGCAAAGTATGGTGCGAAGCAGAGCTCGTCATCCTCAATCGAGCAAATGCCCCCCCCAGGACCACACTGATTTAAAAGAGTTAATGTCGTTCATGCATTTATAAAAATGGAAATCAATTAAAATTCTAGATCTGACCAGCCGTCGCAATCAGTGTCAGCCGTTTGTGTTACTT
>JAOUQT010070491.1:0-10292 GCA_025769995.1 Xyliphius kryptos
TGTGTGTGTGTGTGTGTGTGTGTGTGTGTGTGTGTGTGTGTGTGTGTGTGTGTTCCTTGTGAATCAGAACAGGATAAAATCAGAACTACAAATTTGTGATTCACCGTGCCGTTCCACTCGCCCCTGGTCAGGTTATAATAAGCAGCGAGCTCTGCACTTGCTTTTTCCAAATTCCTCCAAGTCTGTAGGTCACCTCTTCCTCAACGAGACTGCCTGGGAGAAACGGGGTCCGTGCCTCAGCTTCAGAATGTCAACAAGCTGCTGCTCGCCAGCTGTAACTGGAGGGGATGTCTGAGAATGAATAACGAAATGACACACAGCACAACATGTTTTTTTTTCCCGCCACCTGGATGTCACCCTCAAAGAATCACAGAGTAAATCAGGCTGCATGCAAAGTTCGGGCAGGCTTAAATTGGGTCCTGACCCCCTCGACGCTCTCTTGGATCTTCTTGCTGCTTGCATTTCAATCCCAACACTTGTGTTCTTTTTTTTTTTTTTTGGGAACATTCCAACTTTTCAGCCTTTTCCCAAAAAGTCACTTATAATAAAATCCAGAATGATGGACAGACATGGATGTTAGGTAGATACTGAGGTGCAGAACAATGGCAGATGTGCGAAACCAACACTGTGGGGGATTCTGGGCTTTTTATGCATCAAAATCTTGTAAATGCAGTTGGTGATTTTGCCAAAATTACTGCAGTGTGAGACAGGGAAAAGCATACAGTATGCTCCTTGCAGTCATCCAAACAACACGATTAAAGGCTGAGCACCCCTAATGGACAGATTTTACAATATTTTAGCTTTTAAAATGTAAACGTGCAAGCGAAAAATCTGAGGGCACTCCAGAAATACCATGACGTGTGCGGTTGATGTCACTGGTGGAATACAGTAAATAACGGCGCTGTGTAACGGCGGGGATGACCGAGTCGGACTGTGAATGTTATAGCGCTGGTTCGTCAGATTTAGAAGATATTTTTTAAATGGTTGAAGAGGATGAATCTGCAGTGACTGTTGGGGTGCTGTCTTTAATAACATTCAGCCGTTTAGATTTGATTCAGAGGCAGAGGAGACCACCAGAAGGCAGCAAAGCACAACCTGAGCCTGTCATCAGCTACTATCCCTGCCTCTGTGAGAGTCCTCCTTTCCACATCTTTTAGTTGTGTTAGTCGTCTGGCAGGAAGTGAGCGCTACAAATAACGCAGTGAGCTTCAAAGTTGATCAGTTTTTAAAAAAATTTTCACATTCAGTTCATCAGCTTTAACTTCTTCACTTGTTCTCCACCATATACATACACTCGGAGGACCACGGGGCGGGTCTAAATTAAAGTCTAAATTAAAGTCAAAGCCGTATTTTTTAAATTTAGAGTAAAAATGATCTAACCATCAAATCAGAAATTTGGAAATTCTGCTGTGTTTATATATTTTAGGATTTTTTCTTAGCTGCACCTTAGCCTGTAAGCAGATCTAGCTTCAGTGGAAGGAGCAGCAAGTCTGCAAAAAGAGCATAAAAATAAATAACGGACAAAACATCACAACTTCCAGCTTAAAGAGGTGGTTTAAATGCATCTTACTTTCATCGCCCTCAGCTCGCTGTGATTGAACTGATTTACTCCACGGAGTATTAAACCTTTTCTTCATTCAACCCTTTAATTGTTTAAAGACTTTATATGTACAGTTCTCTTTATATTTCTCCCATGGTTCTCACACTGTACCATTTTTTTCTCCTTCATAGTTTAAGGTTTCTGTATTCCTTCAGATATTTCCCAAACCCAACCCTTTTAATCCACCCCCCCCCCCCACCTTTACTTTTTGCTTTAAGCTTTCGGTTCTGTGTCTCATTCAAAAAATGAAAAATCAGTTGTGTCTGTTTTCCTGTTTTGCTGAGATAAATCTTATTCTGATCCATATAAAGTTCCTTGCTCGGTGTAATTTTAAGCCCCAAGACCCATTATCCCCGAGCAGCGAGCAGTACAATGGAAAATCAAGCTAATGTTGCACTATAAAGGCGTGGAACCCTAGACGGTGCTGTGGAGTTACAAACTGAAGAAAAGGTTTAATTAAATCAGACAGTGTTTACTGACTAATAAAAATCCACATTGATCTGAAATTCGTCAGGCTTTTGTGGCAAATAAATCGGGAGCGGGTTCTGGTTCCACTCATGAACAATGAGGACGGGCCTCGTCAGTGGCACATTGTTTACTACAGCTCCTTTATGCATAAGGCTTTTGTCAAAGTAACTGCACATTAAGAGGCTGTTTCCAAATGCGATTCCCACATCGATTGAAAAATGTATTTTCTTTGATCGATGTTCATCAAAAAAACCAATACGAGAAGCCTCGTGTGATTACAATAATTGGTATTCTTTCAATCCCCTCCATCCGTCATGTCTGGCGCGTCAAGTCTTCTGACTTCATTCAAAACGAGAGCGAGCATTGTGTGCGCCAGTCTGCTGAGTAAACACTCAGCGCACTACGGATTGGCATCAAAGTTTACTTGCGAGGAAAAAATATGTACGCAAACAAAACAAGCGTGTCTGTCTGCAATGCTTTCAACTGACGGAATGATGCGTATCTGCTAGAGCACAACAACAACGGAGCCGGTGGGTTTATGGCACCGAATAAGAGTCGACAAAAATACAGAATCAGACAAAGTCTGCTTTGACAAGTTTTTTTTTTTTTTAATCTTCCTCCGCCTGCCGCTCGTATCACCTCTGTCCTCTCCCAAGATCTGCCTTGATGAGTGGCAGGAATGCTTTGAAGGCAGAGAGAGTGCGTCTCTATAGATACAGCACAGAAAATCAATTTCCCATTGACCTCGGCTCTTTTCAGCCGAGATGCTCCAGTCCTTCTGGACAGAGGTGCACGGCACACCGCGATGGGGTCGTAGACATTCATTCGGCTTCTTCTTCCAGGCCTTTTAGTCTGTTGATGGAAACAAAGAGACAACCTTTAGTTCACAAAAAATCAGAATTAAAAATAACACCAGTTTTAGGAGACTTTATCTCCCAAATCTGTGTAATATCCATGTTGTTTGTGAACATGAAGTGACCGCCATAATTTTGGAATATACTCTGTAGGGAGAAAAGTATTGGGTCACCAAGTAAAGTGTTCAGACTTACAGCTCTAAATCCATACCCATGAACGCCAAAGCCCTCACTGACTCATCACTAATTCTTTCACATCCTGAGTACCTACAAGCCTGAAACTTGGCTCCAATATATTCCCTATCATGTTCTTGGAAAAATGAATGGGTTCTTGCTTTCCCATGTTTGATTGTTCGTTCAGTATTGGTCAAGGTCTTCTCAAGTACCTAAAAGGCTGGAAGTTGGCTTCTTCATTCCCAATCATGTTCTTGGAAAAACGAATGAGTTCCTGCATTTCGCCATCAACTACCTCAGATTGCATTGGGGTCTTGGCGTGTACCAACAAGACACATCATGTCCTTGGAATTCACATAAAAAAGTAAGCGCGTGGAAACCGTAGTCACAACTCACACTATATTCATTTCACTTATTCATTTTAGATTTTTAATCACCCCAAACCTCTCTCTATAATAACTTCTTAATTTGAAATATATAAACGCCAACGCCATCATTCATTCAAAAACAGTTCTCCACCGTAGGGCAGCACGGCTATTCCGCTAACAAATAAATAATCTTGAAGTGTAGTTACATGATGAAAGTGCAATGACCCTGTTTCCTGTTTAATACTCCTGACTTGTGGAGCGGGAGTTCCAGCTGTAATGTGTAGACGTCCGCAGACTTTCACTGTTTGGTTCTCAGTACATCTCCTTGGTAATCACAGCGGTGGTAGATAGAAATTAGGTTGAAGTAAATAGAAATGCTGAAGTAGTGCTTTAAATCGGGTGTGAGATTGTGTTTCTGGTAAACCCGCGGGCCCTGCGAGGCCTGAGGCAGCTCCGAGCGGAGCACACAATCCGACTTCATTTACCTTTCTGTCAGCGAGTGATGGAGTAATTGATCTCTCACGGGGAGGTTTAAAGATCCGGGGTTAAGGCAGTAATATTGCATTTTCAGTTTGCTTTTATCCAGCCAATTTTCAGCTCGCTGGCTCACACGTCTGCTGAACAAACTCGTTCTACGCCGGCTTCTCTCGCTCTGGCTTCTTCAAAATGAGGTTATCAGTCAAGCACAACTCTGTCCACACTGTCTCACATCGTGGTTCGAGCTCGTGCGCACCGCTCCACAGATGGAGGTTGGCTGAGTAAATGGTGGCGCGCATCATGAGTGCAGCTTGCATGCTTCTCCTCTCTACACGGGAAACGAATCCGGCAGATTGGCTTGAACTTTCCGGTCAGAAGATCTCGAATCTTAGGTGGCTGCTGAAGAGATCTTCCTCGCTGCATTTGTGTAGATAGGTTGATCTTTTTGTAATAAACGGTGCAAACGGTGGATTTAAGACTTCATGTTGGTTCTGAACAGTTTGAGTGCTGAAAATACACACATTGACAAAATTGTTGGTACCCCTTGGTTAATGAAAGAAGAACCCACAATGGTCACAGAAATAACTTGATCCTGACAAACGTAATAATAAATAAAAATGTTATGAAATTAAACAAATGAAACATATTAAACAGGCCTGCACAGAAATTATGGTACCCTTAACTTCATATTTTGTTGCACAACCTTTTGAGGCAATCACTGCAACGATTCCTGTGCCTGTCAGTGAGACTTCTGCACCTCTCAGCAGGGATTTTGGCCCACTCCTCATAAGCAAACTGCTCCAGGTGTCTCTGGCTCGAAGGAATATTTTTTCCAGACATGTTTCGGCTCCTTCCAAAGATGCTCAATAGGATTTGGTTCAGGGCTCGTAGAAGGCCACTTTGGCTTGAATGACGACGGATGCTGCGATCTGACACTGATGTGTTCCTTGAGCTTGAAGTTTACCTTTAATCTCTTTAGATGTTTTTTCTGGGCTCGTTTGTTATCATTTGTATTATCTGTCTCTTTGATTTGTCATCAGTTTTCCTCCTGCGGCCACGTCCAGGGAGGTCGGCTACAGTCCCATCGATCTTCCATGTCTTAATATGTGCAGCTGTAGTCCCAGGAACATTGAGCTGCTTGGAGATGGTCTTTTAACTTTTACGTTTACCATGCTTGTGGGTCATTTTCTTTCTTATCTCCTGAGACGACGCTTTCTTTCGCTTCCTCTGGTACATGTTGAGTGTGGTACACACCATGTCACCCAACAGCACACTGCCCACCTACAGTCCTATATATAGGCCCATTGATCGATGTGTCCCTTTGGTCACATTATTTTCAGGAGTACCATCATTTCTGTCCAGGCCTGTATAATGACTATTTATTTATTTTTATAATTTTGTTAAAGTATGGTTGAAAAGCAATGTCTGACTTTCTTTTGTTCATTTTTCTTTATTATTACTTTTTTCAGTGTCCACGTATACTATTCTTATTATTGAAACCGGTCGTTTTAGCAGCGCTACCGCGTTTTGGGTTCTTTAAAACTACATTTATACTTGTCTATATCAGTGATGGGATGTTCATTTTACACCTGAGCCTTTTACACTTATGATCTCTCTGAATGAATTCACTTGTCAATCACTATGTTATGGATATAAAAACATCGTAAAATTAAGAAATGCAGTTTAAAGAGAAAAAGAAGTCGTAAGGGGTATGTGGGAAAGACACCTGCAGAAACGTGAGTGACAGGCAAATACCATCCTTAAGTAATGTGTAAATAAAGTGTTTACAATTGAGCCTGTGAAATCCTGCCCCTGGTCCTCATTTGTTAAAAATCCCCCCCAACAGGCGTAGGCAGAAAACTTGATAAGCTGGCAACCAATGATGCTGATATGTGATTGGTTAATAGCTCTAATAAGAAAATAGACATCTGGAAGTGGCGTAACCGAGGGAATCGCTCTAAATGGAAGCAGACAGAGCATTTGGCATTATTTAGTAAGTATTCATGGACAAAATACAATTAACATCAGTCTGTTATTCAGGGATTTTTAGGTCTTCAGAGAAGACCTTGAAGACCCTGACAGCCACCGGTCTAGATTTACTTTGTTGGATTCTCGTACTGTAATCTGTGAATTTGGTACCGATCTCAGAACTGTATTTTATAAATATTATGCAGCTGTATGCTGCATCTGGAATGTGTTGCTCCTGCTCCACGTTGAGAGTTAATTTAGTTAGCATTTGCACTTGCGGCACGGTCATTAGCGAACCGCTAGCCGTCACTTGGCTCGGGGCTGGAGAATCTGCTTCCAGCGAACAGTCGGTGAATATAATTAGATTTCAGTTAATGGCTTTTCTCCTCTATAATTACTGATTTTAATATCCTGGATGGATGACGAATCGAATGACCATACTGCCGCCGTCAGGGTGGTGTAATGAATTTTGGCCTCTTGTGTCCATTCTGTATTTGGAGGTTGGCACGCGGCGGATGGGATTAACACGCTGATGGAGGTGTGGGCCGAGCCCAAATCAGCTCTCTGATTTACCTTTGAACCGAAGAGCGGCCCCAATGTCAATCATCACACTCTGTGAATCCAAAACAGACTGTTTTCTATAACGGGCATCGGACCACAATGCAGTGCGTCGTCCTCCTCCATGATTTCGATTAGCATAAATACAAATAAAATATCAGCCTGTGAAATCTTGCTGGCTTTTCAGGTGAGCAGATAGCTGATGTATTTGGGAGAGCGCTTCTTTATCTCCCCTCTTTTGCACATAATTGGCCCCGTATTTTTTCCCCTCGGTGATTGAATTCATCGGGCATCCTTTGTGTGCGCGGCGGAGCTCTGAGAGGAGCGGCTGTGAAGCTGCTTATTTATATTTATGAATTCACAGTGTTTGCCCTAGTGTGAAATAATGGGTCATTCCGACACAACGTGCCGCGCGGTGGCTGAATTTCAAATGGATTTCCAGTTTCGCACCACTGAGCTCTATGAATGCTGAACGTACTGTGTGTGTGTGTGTGTGTGTGTGTGTGTGTGTGTGTGTGTGTGTGTGTGTGTGTGTGTGTGTGTGTGTGTGTGTGTGCGTGCGCACGCGCACATGTACATACGTACTGTTGGGAGTCGTATGAGTTTAAAAGGCCGACTGGGAGCTCATACAGGACTGGCCTTGTTCCGGTCACTGCCTTTATTATTAAGAGTCATGGTACAAGTGTAGATGCCTCTGGTGGCAGATTCTCTCTCCAGTTACATTCAGCCTTCCAGCTGATGGCGCAGATACAGGCAGCAACAAAATAATCAGATACCCCAAAAATGTGCCAAAAAAAAATACAGCCTGACCAAATGCAAAGTCAAGCTTTTTTTTGGTGTGTTCTGTGTGTTTTTCGGGATGTTCCTAGAATTTCTAAAATAACCCATCTCTATGAAGAATATGAATTAATAAGAATTATGAGATGAGAATTCATTTGTATATAGCAGCTTGAAAAAGGTCCAGTTAGCCTTTATAGCACCCCCATAGACATAGACACCTTCTCGGGGACTGATGCTGAATGTTTATGTGAAGTGTTTTCAAGTCTTAGAGTTTTTCTTTTAATTCAAGTGATGAATTAATTAGAATTTTGATGTATGGAATAACTTGTATGTAGCGGCCTGGATAATTATCTCGATCTGAGTGGAGTTTCCATATTCTCCCCGTGTCCACGTGAGATTTCTCCGGGTTCTCTGGTTTCCTTGCATTTAAAGTGAATCACCTGTGCTAAATTGCCCCATAATCTGTTTGTCCAAAACTCGGTAAAGGGTGAGTTGTTATCAGGAAGGGCATCCGGCGTGAAACACTTGGCCAAGTCTGATATGCAAATTCGTCCATGTGGCGCCTCCTGGGTAATAAAGGGTAAAACACAGAAAGAAGTAGATTGAAGAGTGCGCTCTGTCAAAGTTTTATTGTGTTGATTTCAAACACATGAGGGTTTTCTGGAAAACCTAGGACTAGTTCACAAAGTAGGTTTTTAACATTTTAACATTTTGCTAATCAGCGAAAATATAAGTGACCTTAGCTTATGGGTCCATATTGCAAAGTTGTTTGTTTGGGGTCTGGAAAAAATGTGTGTGATCTGGGAAAGTTTTTTAGGTAGCAGCCTAAACGCGTTTGGCCACACTATAGCGTCATTTCTAGGCCAATCGGTGTGAATTTTGTTATCAAAGAAGATGCACTCTCGCTGTAGCTACTCTCCAAGTTTGGTGCCTGTAAGGACATGGTTTTATCTGTAATTTTTTTTTTTAAATAAAAGAAGAAGGAAAAATCAAACCCCTCAATATGAGAGAACTTGAAAATTTTGATAAATTTGTCATTGTCTATATCTTCAAAGCTTGAGAACAGAAACTGCAGTGTTTTATACTGTATTTAAAATGATGATTTGGGTAGTTCCTCTCCTTAAATCTGGTTGGCTGAGCTGTTTGTCCAGCCATGACATTATTGACCATAACACACACCTTTGAGCACTCAACATTCGAATCAATGCGTGATATACAATACATTTTTTTGCCGATGTTTTTTTTAATAAACTGTATTCTGTACTTTGGCCACTAGATGGTCACATTTATGAATCAAACTATTTTTTGGTTATAGTGTGTTTGTGTTTTATAAAAGCAATAAGCCACTTGAGGTTGTGTGTTATTGTGAATAAGTCACGGAAAGGAGGTGTAACCATACTCCGCTTTCTAGTGAGTTGCTATGCCCTCCTGTACCATATTGCTTTATTAAAGCATAGCTAAGACCTGCTGAAACTGCCCGGGTTGCCAACAATCGTGGACCAGATTCAGCTTTTTTAATTTTCTTTTTTTGTTGTTTTTTTTATGTTTTTGCCGGGGCGCTGTGCTCTGTGACTGAATCTGACAGCAATGTAAATTCTGCGCCAAAAAAAACCCCGGTGCAGCTCGAGCACCCACAGCTGGGTTCCTCCAACTTCCCACCTGTGCTCCCTGTCACCAAAATACAAACCTCCTGCAGATGGAGAGCCTCTCCCAATGAATAAACGCCTTTATTCCGCAGAGGAAAGGTGTTTAATGAGACCCCTGAGAGGAGTGTATGGGGAACTTCCACTCAGACTAAACAACGCTGCCTAAAAAAAGAATAATTATCATCGGGAAACGTTCCTATTGGAGAATGTTGCTTTGATGATCAGCCAGAGCCGAACGTGATCTGATAATACAGCTGCACCAGGCACGCAATGTATATTAAATGTCCTGAACTCTGGATGATTTAAAATGTTGTTTTTTTATTTTTATTTTTTTTTGTAGTTAATAAAAGTTTAAAGCACCTTAATAAACATCAACATCACGCTGTTAAACTGACAACGCTGGAGCTGCAGCAACTGTTATGTTTATTCTCTGATTACGGCTTCTTAAATTTTCCACTCTTTTTAAAGAGTGAATATTTTTGGTGCGAACAAAAAAACATTTAAGACCGTTAATCTGTTCTTTGGAGACCGCTGATGTTTTTTACTCATTTACTTGTTTATTGATGTTCTGTAAACAAACGAACTGATAGATTAACTGAGAAAATAATCAACCATCACCAGTGTGAGGAGGAAAGGACATTCTGTGGACGAAAACCATTGTATGTAATTGAACTTGGTGTTAAAAATGTTGACATTATCCATCAGAATGAGGCAAATGTCTCTGACATGGTTGTTGGCACCAGACAGGCTTGGTTAGTTTTGGAAAACTGTAACAGTCTTAAATAATATTAAAGTATTATGTGATTTATGTCAGACATCGCACAATGTAGCTTAATGTAGCATCGCACAATTATGTAGCTTAATCAAAGATGCTCCCTCTAGTAGGTTAAAAATAAATTTTACTGCAATGTTGTTGTTTTCTCTTTAGTGCTAACTTTTGTTAATCAGTCAGTACAATTACATACAGCAACCTCAACCTTAAAATATAGCCATTATAGCACTCCCTGTAGACACTGATGCTGAATGTTTGTGGGTAAGTGAAGCATTTTTAAGTTTAAGATTTAAAAAAAAAAATGCTGAATTGATTAGAATTGTGGCGTATTGATTAATTATTGATTAATTTGGCTTTTTCCCCTGACGACTCCTCAATCTCTTATTGGATATCAGCCTGCTGCACCGACATATCTGTTTGGATGAAGGCCCATGATCTTAAATTAAATTTGGCAAAGACTGAGCTGCTTATAATCCCAGCTGAACCCACAATTCATCATGACATGAACCTCAAAATTGAGGGTTCCACAATCTCTCCAACTGACTCGGTCCATAATCTTGGTTTTTCAATTGACAATCATCTAAAACTTTCAGATCAGGTCACGAAAACTGCCCGCTCCTGCAGATT